>JAMQGT020014163.1:0-52511 GCA_024447675.2 Pterophyllum scalare
AACATAATGTAAAATAAGCAATACATCATACATACCTACTGAACTCAGTTACGTGCCTTGCTTCGTGAAAAGAACAAAGGCTACAAAATGTGCCTGCATGCCTTTGGCGTGTGGAGAGATATGCATGCGTGTGTTTAAATTTGCGTCCTCTTTTAGCTCTTGCAGCCTCTATATCACACAAGCCTATGGGTGGAGGGTGACTTAATTGTTTTGACTTCTAGCGTCAAGAATGCAAGAGCAGGGACACATGCGGCCCAAAGCCAAGGAAGCTGTATGGATTCAAAACCTTGCTGAAGTTAAAAAAAAACAAAACAAAACAAAAAAAAATGGGAAAGGCAGGAGGCAAATTCTGCAACAAAGCACGCTAGATTTGCACTCCTTATGTAAAGAGATTAAAGTGCTTCAAGTTCAAAGATGGTAGGTGAAAGCCGGGATAGGTTGGTCTACCAGATTTTATTTGTGAGTGCTACTTACTATAGATGTGAAAAACAGAAAAAAGTGAGTCAAAAATAACCTAATAGGAAGACGTTTTCTAGATGCTTCATAAAAGCAATCATCCATAAAATGCATTTTTATAATATGCAGCATCTTCCTTTTCTTCGAGTGCAATCTGCCTTCTCTTAAATCCACAAGATTAAGGACTGGCTATAATTCCAAATAAGAGGCTTCGAAAATCCACATAAGAGTCTTCAGGGAATTAATGATTTCACCAGGGGGTGGCCCTAAGCCCCAAACGCTCAGTGAGAAGTGGGTCTCTAACACTAACACAGTAGGGAAACAAACGACTCTCATTAAGGCTAATTTAAGTCATTTCCAAGCCACTTCTCTTCACTGCTAAATTTTTGCTTTTATAACAAAGATGTCATCTGACCATACTCCCTGTTCTCATAAGTAAAAGTCATTATAAGACATTGGTAGACCTACATAGGTTTTTTTTTAATGTTTTATGGCTAAGCACACTGAGTTTACATGTAATGAAATGTACCTTATAAATAAAACTGACGAGAATTTTAAAACGTACCTTTTTAGTTGGTGGTGGTGTTTGCAAACATCAGATATCCAACATACACAAAAGCTGACATAAGCTTATCTCACATGTTAAGTGCCACCTTAGGAAATTTTTTTTTGCTGCTTTTGGCATTAGAAATATCACTAAAAATAGACACAAAACAAAATGTGATAAACTGTTTTATGTCTGTAAGAAAGTTTCCAGAGCTCGAAAGAAAAACAAATGGAAGAGCCTAGGTGTTTTTGGCCTTTTAACATAAATGAACAGAGCCCCGGCTAGCCATAAAAAGCTCCTTCCAAATAGTTTTCCATTGGTGGGTTTTAAGTAGCAAGTGTTAATTGGAGATGTTTTAAATCTGTCTTCAGTTGTTAAATTAACTGTTAGATACTGTGTTGTTGACTTTTGAGGTTTGTTTCAATCCACTGATGACAGATTTACTGCACACAAGTTGCTGCCACCTAATAATCGTTCTCATCTCCAGATAAAGGCAAAGAAAAAAGCACCATTATTCCTCCCTAAATTAGCTGGGACTGAATACATATGAGCTCAGTCTCATCCACTTGACGGATGCCTTTCTCTTGCTGCATGGCGTAAAGTTCCTTCAAATATGATTAAATGAAATCTTTTGGGGTTTCGATCTGATTGTCAGTGAAATTCGGCCTCAGCTTTTTCCATGTGACATGTTATGACTTTCATAAAAAATACTTGTCTAGCAGCCCAGAGAGATGTGGCTTTGATGTGACAGAAGTAAAAACGTACACAATGAACCCTCTCTGTTGCGGTCATAAACACACAAAGCACATCCAGTGCAGGGAGCGAGGAATCGAGGGTGGGGGAGAGGCAGGTTTTAGCGGAGAAGGGCAGGGTCATTTAGTGCACATTAAGAAGTTAATGTTTCACTCATATTTAAATGTATGTGTGTGTGAGAGACAAAGAGACACACACAGAGCCTCTTTTATGGCATTGATGGATCAAACTGGGTTGGCCTCTGGTCCCACCAGGCCGCCAAGCCCTTTGACCTTTACCGCTGTGAGCGGTGGTCACCGGAACTAATGGCTTCCATATTCCACTAGAAGCACACAGCCAGGGGCACATGAATGAATGTGTGTGTGTGTGTGTGTGGACAGTATAAAGATCAAAACTTAATGAACATATGAAAGAATAATTTCCCTGTCTAATTTCCTGTGGGACTGTAGAAGTTAAAGATGATTAACTTTTGGGATACTATTCATGTTCCTGGGTGCCAGTTTACAAATCGTGTAAACTGGAGAGAAAAATAAAATCATTTGAATAGTTTAAAAGTGCAGAAATATTCAGAATGGAGAACAATATGATAATCAAAGGTAAAAGCTCTCCATGCAAATACATTGTGTGTGTATTTAGAAACCATTTAAAGCTGCAAATCACATTCTTCAGTAACTGAGACATAGTTTAAATGTCTCTGAAATATGTGGCACTCTGCACTGTGTATAGCATTACACGTACACAATATCAGATTAGATTGCTGAATGTTGCTGAATGCAACTCTGGTTATATGCCAGTTTATTCTGATACAGTCTACATGCAATCTTTCATTGTCTACGTCCGAGTACTGTAGGAAAGTGTGCTGGTTGCTAGGGGAAGATGTGTTTTCTCCAAGCAGTTGACAAATAGTTGCTGGAGGTTACTTGTAGTAGCTACAATTGTTACCATTGTAACAAAGTGTGACAAAAATAAAGAAAAACACAATAGGTCCTCTAACCACCACCATGGACATGTCTAAAGGAAAGACAGACATCAAGATGTTTTATTGTCACTGTGAAACCATGTGACATGCTTGAGCTGAAAATAATTTTAACAATGGGAAAAATTTATAGTGTGAAACAATATTAAAGGGAATGCAGCATACATAAAACAAGTCACTGCAAAGGAGTGACATTATTCATGTAATATGTGCACTTGTTATTTATTAAATAGTCTTATAGAAAACAATGTCTTTTGTTTTTTTTGTTTTAGTTTGCTGATGTTTGATTCAGGTGTTAAAAATCTGAAGAAAGATTGTGTGCATGTCTTCCAGATGTCACAAGAAGAGTTTAAATAACCAGAGGAGATAACACTTTGTGCTTTGTGATATCACGCAGTGTGACGGTGTCCTCATAAAACCTCTGAGCTGAACTGTTTTCATTTGTTTATCTGTGCCGTCCCCATATCAACCTTAAGAGCACAAATCCATTCCCAAAATGGACGTCTCCCCCTTTTAGTGTGTACATATAGACACTAAAAGGGTGTGTGTGAGATAACCTGAAGGTTACACGGCCGCAAGGTGTTGTTTCTTTGTGTGTGAGGCTGTCACTTCAGTGTGTGAATGCTATTAAATGTCACAGTTTGTCAGGATTGTGGTGGATTATGGGATTTGGATCCCCGTTGTGATTTATGATGATGTATAGGCCCTGATGACGGCTGAGGGTTAAAGTTCGACAGGTTGGGTCGGGGGTTAGCGTGACGCTGCTGGGCTTCCTTGCAAAGGATTGTGGGGCTGTGGCGCTTTGATGTGGCTGACAGCTTGGAGACTGTAATGAGGGGCTTGCTCTCCCAGATTAGGTGAGATTATAATGGCATTACTGGAGGATAAGGTGGTAAGAACATCTTTGGTGTAAATCCATGAAGGGAATTTCCAGAGATCACCTGCCAATCAAACATTGTGGGCGGCACATTTCTTCATCTTGTCATCCTGTTTACCAAACAGTTCAGGTGTATTTTTTTAGGGAAAGTTAAATAATTTATGCCACAGATTACATCAAACTTAACTTTTAAATCCTTAAGCAGCTCTTTAGTGCAGCCTTTTATGGGTGAAAACTGTTTATAGTCTCATAAAATGTATGAGAGTGAAGTTTCCCCCTTTATTTATGTGCTTTTCCTCTATTTGCCCTTATAAAAAGCGAAATAACATGAAGGTTAAAGCTTCCACAGAGGCGTGGGAGTTGATGATAATGTTTAAGTGGGAGTTGATGATAATGTTTAAACATCCTGCACAATTCTCACTTTTTTGTATTTTTTTTGTATTGTTTCTTTTTTTCTTTTTTTTTTTTACTTTTTAGCCACCTCGGCGCCTGTGCTGTTGACCGCGTGTTTTTCGTCCGTCCGCATCGCCACATCTTTTTGGCATTTCTTCAAACACGATGAGCAGCAGAGAGATGGGGAGGAGGGGGTTGCCTTTTTAATTTGAATTTAAAATGTTTAGTCTCCTCCTTGGGAGCGCAGCTAATAAAAATATACGAATGGGAAGACCCACCAGAAAGTGGCTGCAGCACATTTTAAATAATTACTGAAAACATTCTGGATCAAAAACAAACAGAAGAAGCCACCGAGTCGGATCACACGTACATATGTTTGGATGTAAGTGGAAGAATGCATCGACAGGTTTTAATCAATGTCAAGCGGACACGCCTCCTGGCAGGACTTAAGAGTCGACTGTGATTTGTTTTCCACCACCTGCTCATCTGAAGCTGCTGCCGTTTGGCGGGTTTTGCGGTGTACAGGGAGCAAAACCTCTGTAAGGGCAAAAGTACCAGGCTACACCTCTTAATCTTTGAATTCGGGTGTTTTCAGTCCTATTGTCACAGGTGGATAAAATCAAGCTCCTAGCTGTGCAGTCTGCCTTTACAAGCATTTGTGAAAGAGCGGGTTGCTCTAAAGAGCCCACTGAATTCGACCTTGATGCCACCATTGCAGCAGGTCCGTTTGTGAAGCTAGATATTCCACCTTCAACTGTAAGCGGTATCATTGCAAACTGGAAGCATTTAGGAACCACAGCGACTCTGTAATTTAAGTGGTCTGTCACTTCGTGGCAGAGTCTAAATGACTGTAGAGCTCTGAATCTCCTTTGGCATTAACATCAGCGCCAGAGCTGTGCATTGGGAGCTTCATGGCATGGGTTTCCGTGGCCGAGCAGCTCCTGTAGGTGTAATGTGTGGGTGGACCAGTGCTACCGTCAAGCAGCTCTGACTCTCCCCATCCCCTTCGTTACGGCACACCTGAACACACCCACTATACCGGCGATGGCGATTAGGACTTGTATTTGTGTGTGTTTATTTTAGTTTTTTCCAGTATTTCCACCTCTCCCTTTGAAATGGAGTGAGGATTCAAGCCTGTCCTCCTTGTGTTTGTTGGGTTTGCAGATGCCTGGGGTAGGTCAGCATCTCTCTTTCTGCTGATGCTTTTTTTTTTTTTAAGAGGAATTAATGTCCTGCCCCTCCCCTACCATACACACAGGGTCAGTCAGAGACCGTAGTGTGATGTCAAAGAGAAACTAGCGCAACCACAAATGACATTAGGGCCCTGTATGGTGACGCAGGATTTGGGCTTAGTGCGGTAACTTCAGGTTCAACATTTAGTTTCTGGTGTTTCAAAGGTGGTTCAGGTCGTGCTGGTGCGGCCATGGTAACTGGTGCTGCAGAGCTGGTTACTCCTGAGCTTAGAGGTCAGCAGGTATCAAATCACCACCTGCTGACCAGTTAGTTCTCTGGAAAATAAAGTCACCACTACTCTACATACACACACATTAATTTAGTGGCATAGCAATTGTAATCCAACAGATTCTCCTGTTTCTTAATGATAGAGCTGTGATAGTGATAACTGTTAACTTACACAGTCAGCATTTTTGCCAGCTTCCTTTCTTGCTTCAGATGGGCTACGTTTTGTTGATGTACCTCAGTCTTCCTGACCACAGAGCTTTAGATGTACACACATTCATTGAGTGCTTTTAATGCTATACTGTTATACTCACTCATACAGCTGTGTTTACTGCAGCAGCTGTGTTTTTTTTTAATGTGTATTGTATGTTTAATCACTTCATATTATTCTAATATTATAGTTTTAACTCCCTTTATAAAATCTGCTGCCAGTAAACTTATTGGTTAGATGCTGCCAATGCTGCGATTTTCATGTAAACATGTCTTGTAACTAGACTGGGTAACCCCAACTAATGAAGTTGATAACCAGTAAAGGGTGTTTACTTGCTTTGTAGTACAGGTCCCAATTACTAGGTAAATAACTGTAGGTGTATCAATCAATTGACCAGTTTTCAGTTGATCTGGTCAAGTTAAAAAAATATCTTCCGAACAAGATCGCAAACATCATGATAGAGAAAAAAAGCTCTGGACAAGGAGAAGATGAGCACCTCAGTGGATGAAAAGTTGTATGTGAGGCGCTTCTTTTCCGGGGATCCTTAGATCCAGCTCAGTGAATGAGAGTTTGTCAAAGTCTGGGGGGACGGCTTGAAGAAGCATTCCCTGTGCCTGAAAGAAACACTGCATTAACCTGAGAGGGAGAGAGATGAGAGGGCATTTGCTCATATGCTGGAGTTCATCCATGTGACGGAGCTTGCAGGATGTATCTGTGGTTTCAAGTCTTAATTCAGGATGGCAATGATTAGTCAGTGTTCGGATTTTGATTGACTTAAAAAAAAACAAAAAAGCATTTTGTTTATTTTTTCCCCTTCTGTTTCCTCTCCCTTCTTCGTTTTTCATTCTTCTCTTCTCTTCTGTTTGTCTTCTTTTTCCTTTCCTTTCCTTTCCTTTCCTTTCCTTTCCTTTCCTTTCCTTTCCTTTCCTTTCTTCTGCTACCTTCTCACTCTTGTTTTGAATTTGGTCCAGCTCTGTCAGTCACCCAGGGATCTCTGCTCTCCTAAAAGGGCCATAGAAGTAGAACCTCACCCAAAAAAGACTTGGCTGTCTGGGGGCATCATTGTCTTGTTTGCGCCTTTTGGTTTTTCCATGGAAAAAAAAAAAGTCGTTTAAGGACAACACCACGGATCATTGGAGCTAGACGGCCGTATACATCATGCAAACACACACACATACATGTGGCCGTTGACGCTTTTGGTGTGAGCGTGGGAGCTTTTTTCTTTTTCCATCTCTGCAGCTCCCCTCCTCCCGCCCTGATAAAGAAGGCCTTGTGTGTGCGTGGGTGTGAGGAAGGGAGGAGAAGCTCACAAGGCTCAGACTGGAGGGCAGAGGTTGATGAAGGGTGTGTGTTTCTGTGTGTGCAGCTGTATGAGAATGAGTGAGGGGGAAAAAAGGAACATAACATAAAATGCTAGAGATGTAAGGAAAGGACTCTTAAATATGCTTGTAGGAGTGTTATAAACCTGCAGTACTCACCCTGGGGGTCCCGGAATATGTTTGGAGAAAAGAGATGGGGAAAATATTTAATGCTGCATGAAAAAATATGTCATAATTTCTGATGTTTTTCTAATTTTGCTTTTGATTCTAATACAATACTGAATGTCTTCTCCTCTTCCATTTTTTAAACTATATTTCGGGTCGAGCTGAAGTTCACAATGAGACTTAAACTAGTGAGTTATGCTGCGCTCACACCAAATCTCTTCATGCTGCGATTACATACAGAGTCCAGAAGTTAAAATGTTAAAATACAGAAGATTTGCTTCATGCTGCACTGTTAAAAAAAAAGAAAGAAGCCCAAACCAAACAAATAAACATCAGCTGGTATTCTCCTGACGCCACTGGCGATCAGAAGTGGATAACAAGCTTATTGATGCCATTTGAGAGCGACTGGAGCTGTATTGTTCATTTGTGGGTTTCTCACCCAAGTGCTATTGGATCTCTAGCTAATGAATGTTTTTGTTATCAATCTGTTCCTCATTTGTCTAGAAGTGGCAAATCCTCTGAAAACTAGAGAATGCCCAGTGCTGGATATTTTTGTGGTCTGTCAATATACATGCAAATTGTAGATGTTTAACCACTGTATTTTATGCAGGCAGATCCCTGACATATAAAGCAATAAATTCCAAGTGCATTTATATCAAGAGTGCAAGGTTAAACTCTTTCACTACCAGGGAGCAGTGTTTTACCAGTGGGTGTGTTAAGATGTTTTTAGACGCGTGATCCTGTTCTTTTTAACTTTTTTCTTTGTAACGCTTCCCCCATTTCCTGAAGAGCCTTTGCTTTGTCCCAGGCCGTGATTGTGAACAGCAGCAATTTATCAGGATAATAAATAAAGGTTGCGTTTACCTTTTGCCCATGTGGTAAATACTGGTATTACATAAAAGTACAGCCTGGCTCTAGTTCTACGTCGTTTGAGCTCTCTCCAGTATGATACAAACTTTTCTAATAATTTAGAGCCCAAAAAATATAGGATTTTTAAGACTGATACGGATATTTATTGATTTAAAAATCTGATATATTGGTCGATCTTAGTAATGACTAATAAATCACCACACACACACACACACACACACACACACACACACACACACACACACACACACACACGTGTGTTTTCTTGTGTAATTTAACAAGAAAACTTTTTAAATTTTCAATTTCAAATATTTACATTTTTAAAAGAAACAAAACACAGGGTTCTGTGCTAGGTCCAATTTTATTTCCATTGTACATGCTTCCCTTAGGCAGTGTTATTAGAAAGCACTGCATAAATTTTCATTGTTATGCAGATGATACCCAGCTTTATCTATCCATGAAGCCAGATGATACACATCAATTAGTTAAACTGCAGGAATGTCTTAAAGACATAAAGGCCTGGATGACCTCTAATTTCCTTCTTCTAAATTCAGATAAAACTGAAGTTCTTGTACTCTACCCCACAAATCTTAGAAACGTGGTGTCAAACCAGATACTTACTCTGGATGGCATTACTTTGGCCTCCAGTAACACTGTGAGAAATCTTGGAGTCATTTTTGACCAGGATATGTCCTTCAATGCGCATATTAAACAAATATGTAGGACTGCTTTTTTGCATTTGTGCAATATTTCTAAAATTAAAAAAACATCCTGTCTCAGACTGATGCTGAAAAGTTAATCCATGCATTTATTACTTCTAGGTTGGACTACTGTAATTCATTATTATCAGGCTGTCCAAAAAGCTCCCTGAAAAGCCTTCAGCTGATTCAAAATGCTGCAGCTAGAGTACTGACAGGGACTAGAAAGAGAGAGCAGATTTCTCCCATATTGGTTTCTCTTCATTGGCTCCCTGTTAAATCTAGAATAGAATTTAAAATCCTTCTCCTAACATATAAGGTCTTGAATAATCAGGCCCCATCTTATCTCAAAGACCTTATAGTTCCATATCACCCAACAAAGCACTTTGCTCTCAGACTGCTGGCTTACTTGTGATTCCTAGGATACTTAAAAGTAGAATGGGAGGCAGAGCCTTCAGCTTTCAGGCCCCTCTTCTGTGGAACCAGCTCCCAGCTTGGATTCGGGAGACAGACACCCTCTCTATTTTTAGGATTGGGCTTAAAACTTTCCTTTTTGATCAAGCTTATAATTAGGGCTGGATCAGATGACCCTGTACCACCCCTTAGTTATGCTGCTATAGGCCTAGGCGGCTGGGGGGGGGGGTCTCATAATGCACTGTTTCTTTTTATTCACCTTATTTACTTGTTTATACTCCACTCTGTATTTAATCATTAGTTATTATTAATCTCTGCCTCTCTTCCACAGCATGTCGTTTGTCCTGTCTCTCTCCCCTCAGCCCAACCGGTCGCAGCAGATGACTGCCCCTCCGTGAGCCTGGTTCTACCGGAGGTTTCTTCCTGTTAAAAGGGAGTTTTTCCTTCCCACCATCGCCAATTGCTTGCTCATAGGGGGTCGTTTTGACTGTTGGGTTTTCTCTGTGTTATTGTAGGGTCTTTACCCACAATACAAAGCGCCTTGAGGCGACTGTTTGTTGTGATTTGATGCTATATAAATAAAATTGAATTGAATTGAATTGAAAGAATTGCTCTCATCTTATTCTATACTTTTGTTTGATCCTGAGCTAGTCTTAAATGTTGTCAGTAGTGAGAAAGAACAAATATGGGGAGTTGTCAAGCTTTTAATGGAAAATCAGAACATTGAAATAAATCAAATGAAAATGCAAAGAAAGAAATTCTTAAATTTAGCTTGTGTGGCCCCTCAAATGGCAACTTTTATCCCTTAAAGGGTAACATAAAGTACTTTATTCTTTATTTTCTGAGAGTGTTGGGAGTTGTTCTGGAGTTGGTAGTGCCTTGCTCATTTTCTTGATATTCCTTGACCTCATTGTGGAGTGCAGGTCAAACACAGAGTGAATCACACTTGTGGCTGTGTGCAGCTATGTACCACAAGTGGAAAATAAGGTGAATTCAAATGTTATCAAAACAGGAAATGTGGGAGAAACTGGGCTCTACCTTCGGAGCTGCAGAAAGAACTGGCAGTGCAGCCTGCAGCTCCCTCCCAGTCATGTTTCTATGTTTCAAACCGCCGTTTCCAAATTTATTCCTCACTGGATCCGCAGGCATTTAGTTTGGGAGATGAACAGTGGTGGTGTAAACAATAGCAAGAGCTCGAAGCTGGTGCACAGCAGGAGATCCTGGGGAGGGGGGGGTCTCCTCTAAACCCCCTCCCCTCTCCCAGAGTCTTTGTGCTAGGGGTCCACTTAAAGATGATGGGGGGGCTCATGCAGGATCTTGTATTGACCTGTCATGGTGATGGCTCTATTTAGTGCCTTGACAGGAGAGGAGATGCACCACTGAGCATCATTCAGCATGTTTTCACGCAAATGAGAAACCAGCAGACTCAGTGGCCTTTCCTGCCCTGATGAAGCAAAGTTTTTGCTGTGAATAATTATAAATGTAGCAAACAGTGTATAGTTTTTACCACCTTGTTGAACGCTTTTATATTTGACATACTGAGCTTTCTGATGATTCAGTTGGGGGTGGGGGGTTCGTGCCAATCCAAATCCACAGATTGCTGCAACTCAAATTGTCTTTGAATGAAATTAATGTGAAGTTGTACTTTGAGGAGTCCTCTTTATGTCCATTTATGTGATTGAATATGAGACAATAAGAAGTGTTTTTCTTCTTCATACATCCATACATCCATTGCTAACTGTTATGATAGCGATCCGTTCCGCACCTCAGCAAGGCGCAGCAATGGTTGATCAACTGCTGGCTAGAACCCTGCCGAGTAAAAATAGGGGAATGAAGAAGCAATACTCAGTGCATCAAGGGAGCACCAACCCCCCAGCAGCCTAGGCCTATAGCAGCATAACTAAGGGATAGTTTAGGGTCACCTGATCCAGCCCTAACTATAAGCCTTATCAAAAAGGAAAGCTTTAAGCCTAATCTTAAAAACAGAGAGGGTGCCTGTCTCCCGAATCCAAGCTGGGAGCTGGTTCCACAGAAGAGCAGCCTGAAAGCTGAAGGCTCTGCCTCCCATTCTACTTTTAAGTATCCTAGGAATCACAAGTAAGCCAGCAGTCTGAGAGCAAAGTGCTTTGTTGGGGTGATATGGTACTAAGAGGTCTTTAAGATAAGATGGAGCCTGATTATTCAAGACCTTGTATGTGAGAAGAATTTTTAATTCAGTTCTAGATTTAACAGGGAGCCAATGGAGAGAAGCCAATATGGGAGAACAAGATTGCCTTTTTTTTTTTTTTAAAACTGAACAAAGCTGTCAAGCAAATGAGGCAATCAAAGGTGTCAAATGGGGCACTATAGATGCGATGTTTGCTTTGAGAGTGTTAATGGAGAAGTACAGAGATGGTCAGAAGGAGCGTCACTGTGTCTTTGTTGATCTAGAGAAAGCATATGATAGGGTGTCAAGAGAGGAACTGTAGTACTGTATGAGGAAGTCAGGAGTGACAGAGAAGTATGTTAGAGGTGGTGCAGGACATGTATGAGGACAGCGAGACAGTGGTGAAGTGTGCAGTCGGAATGACGGGTGGGATTAGATCAGGAATCAGCCCTGAGCCCCTTCTTATTTGCAGTGGTGATGGACAGGCCGACAGATGAGGTCAGCCAGGAGTCTCTATGATCTTTGCACATGACACTGTGATCTGTAGTGAAAGTAGCGAACAGGTGAAAAAGAACCTGGACAGGTGGAAGTATGCTCTAGGAGAGAAGAGGAATGAAAGTCAGCAGAACGAAGATAGAATACATGTGTGTGAATGAGAGGGAGACAGGCAGAAACAGTGGCGCTGCAAGCAGCAGAGGTAGTAAAGGTGGAAGAGTTCAACCACCCAAAGCAACGGACAGTGTACAAGAGAGGTGAAGAAGAGAGTGCAGGCAGGGCGGAGAGAGTGTCGGGGTGATTTGTGAGAGAAGGACAGCAACAAAAGTGAAAGGCAAGGTTTGCAAGATGGCAGTGAGCTCTACTATGATGTGAGTTTGGAGACAGTGGCACTGACAAAAAGACAGGAGGCTGAGCTGCAGATGTTAAGATTTTCACTGGGAGTGACCAGGATGGACAAGATTAGAAATGAGTAAATCAGAGGGACAGCTCAAGTTGAACAGTTTGGAGACAAAGTCAGAGGCGAGGCTGAGATGATTTGGATGTGCAGAGCAGGGATAGTGGATATGTTAAATACGGAGGTTCCAGGCAGGAGGGGACGAGGAAAACCTCAGAGGAGCTTCATGGATGTAGTGAAGCAGGACATGCAGAGGGCTGATGTGACAGAGGAGGATGCTCGGGATAGATTGAGATGAAAGGGCACAATCAGGAGAAGAAGAAGTCTGTTTAAGATTTCTGCACATCATCATGCTTTTTAAAGGTGGTCTTTCATTTTTAGAACCACTTTTTAAACAGTGAAGTCAGCTGAACCCAGATAAACAAGAATACTTATTATTTATTTATTCCATTCCTTAATTGGATAAAGATACTGTTCTCTAACGTCTTGTTTAGAGAACAATGGTGGGTGGGGACCATTGTAATGCTGCAAGAACTGGGCCTTTATTGTTTTTGTTATAGGGCAGCAATCATGGTACGCAACATTTGGCTGCCTCTTACACTGAAACTTAGTTACTTAATCACCCTTGTCTACATGTGCTTTAGCGGCTGCGGCTACGTCCTGGTGACAAAACTTCTTACTCACTGGTGTTGCTACCTCATACACTATAAAAACCTAACCATAACTGAACATGTGTAACAAATTGGGTTTCCTCTACGAACTGGGCCAAGCGCATTGTCTCATACACAAGTAGCCCACAAGCTGATGCTAATTAAAGGGAAATGCATGGACAGCAACAAGAGTATCAGTCCACGTCAGATCTCATCCTTAGCCACACATGTCTAGTACATAAATAAATACTCAGAGCAGAGAATCAAAGTCAAATCAGGGATCTTCAAAGCATCAATTTTCAGGGGACAGTCCCTGTGTTGACTTGAAATGTGAGAGCTGCTATGATTTCAGTCTCACTTTGGAAACTGGGTGGCTAAGTAAAACACTATAAGCAATTCTAATGACATTATCTGCTCATCTGCTGAAAGTATCATCAGCGATGAGAGCATGTGGCATCTTGCCCTAAAGAGTCTTAAGAAACAAGGGAGAGACACTGGTCACTGTCTTGCATACAGTGGTATTATCAGAAAATTTTCTATTAAACTTGGAGTTACTTTAATGCTCAATAACCGATGATTAATGTACACTAGTGACTGTCCTTCACTTGTATCACTGGAGTGTTATTACACATAAATGTAGGACTAGTACAAGGAGAGGAAAAGCTTGGATACATTCATAATTACACTCTAAATTATCACGTACTTGCTCAGGGCGTCATGTAGAGGCCCTTATATAAGGTTGATAATGTTTTTCCAAAGTTAACAAAAATCTAGATAGGAAATATGAATTGGTCCAGTTTGTCTCTTAATCTATCCTTTGTGATGTTGGGATTCAGAGAGTGATGTGTGCCTCTGCTTTGTTCCTGCGTTTTCTACGCTATGCTAATTTGCCCTAGAGCACACACTGCAGTGTTGATTAATTTTAAGGATTTATGCAAGTCATCGCTCCATTCCAGCATGTTCTACATTTCTCTAACTGCTCTCAGGGCACCACATTCAAAGTGTGCACACGAGTGTTACAACTCTGATTTAATCACAGTGGAAACATTTTTCAAGCTCTTGAGACCACCATGACCCGGATGACTGAGAATCTACACAGGCGTATTGCAGGTGTATACATGCAGAACTATTTATGAATTTGGAATGTTTTAGTTTTGTTAAGGTTTAGGTGGAAAATGAGTGTCATATTGTAGCGCACCTGCACTTTTTCCTGTCAGCCTTTTCACACTGTTTCCTTATGTGTTCAGGGCTGAATTTAAGAGAATTTTTGGGCTGATATCTCTCCATTATTGTTTTTACATTTCTTAGTCAGGTTTTAGTGCACTTTAGGTTGAATAATGAGTTGTTGTTAACTCCAGTAACCTTATTTTCACCTTAATAGTTTGTCCTATGTGCACACATCATGATGCTCACATGTAGAACTGAGAACACAGGACAGAAATTAGTGCAACAGCAAACCATAGTAGGCTCAGTAATCATGCTGAGCTGAAATGAAACAAGTGCACCTTTTGTTAACTAAATGACAAAAATATTTTCATTTTTAGTCTAGCTTTTCTTTTTTCTTTTCTTCGTTTGCAGTGTAGGTAGTCCTGGTGGGGGAGGGGTGTCAATAGTAGGTAAAACTCTGGAACTTCTGCTATATTTCTGCTATACCATTTACCAGTTTTTTGGCTTCATATGACTAGGTTTTCTGTATTTTACAATACATGAGAAATCTTGCTTACTATATACCATTTAGCCTTTTTCTTGTTTTAAATTGTTATGTGAATATATTCACATAGCTTGCCAAAGGCCAAGAAAAGTCCTCCAAATCTTCAGCCCCGTGTACTGAACTCCTCACTTATTGATGTTATTGCTAGGCCCTGTGGGTCTGTAATTGGCCAGATTTTTGTGCCGGTCATTTCTTTGTGACTTTACCGGCCGTGATGCCAGACTGTTCATTATGCAGAATGTGTTTTGTGTGCTGAGGCCTAATTGATTCTGAATGAATCATGCATTATAAATGAGCCAACACTAGTCTTTCTCTTTCTGCCTGTGTTCTGGTCTGTGCATGTAAGATGCTTTTTTTACTTCATGTATCGCCCTCCCTTTTTCTGTATTTTTATAACTATCCATTTGGTATTCACCATGAGTATTTAAGGCTGGACAAGAGCTGCTGAAGTGGTTTATTACAGAAGACATGACAAGAGTTACTCCTGACCCTAGGAGGTAGGCCTTAGTAAGTAAACCTGTAATCCTCAAAACCAAATCTTCTTTGCAGTAAGTCTGTTTACCTCCAGAGACCCTATAGCTAACACTGAACTAAGCATATGAGGATATAGTTAGGACTATGCTTACTAAGCATTTGCTCACCATTTTAGTGAGGTAATTATTACAAAGTCTGTTGTTTTATTATTTGTTTTGTTTTAAAGAGGTTTCCTAAATGTCAAAAATTGCACAAAAAAAAAACAAAAAAAAAGTTATCTGCTAATCACTTTTGTCCATTTGGCTCTAAAAGACAGCATCTAGTTTGATTGTCTGATCAAAAAATATACTGTTGCCATGAAGCCATGAACAACAAAAGACCTATTATTAAATTTTTTTTATAGTGCTTTGTTATTGTATAAAATAAATTAAATCTGTTCTAACATTTACCTTTCAGACTGCATATTTGCTAGTAAATGTCAAAGTGCAACTTTGATCTGCAAATTTAGACATAAAAAAAAAATCTCAGTTTATTGCTGCTAGCTTAATTTCCAACAAGTTACTATGGGCCCTGAATGGACACGAATTTAGAGTAACGATGGAGTACAGACCAAGCTAAGTCTCATATAGCAGGTAGAGGAAGCACTGAGAACCTTTTCCTTGAACTTGAAGGCATTTGCTCAAGGTCTTCAGTTTGAAATCCGGTTGAAGTCATTATATTTCTATAGAGCTGTGCTGTTCTGTAGCTGAGTGAGCTCTATGTAAGGGGAGCAAACAAAAGGACTTTTCCCTACAGGGATCAATACAGTATCACAATGTCACTATTACAGAGCCACACAGGCAATGGGACACCAAACCCCATTAATGGTGGAGTCATGCGCTACGCATTGGAATTCAATCCCTTAAACTGGCAGCACCCAGCTACTGCCAACTTGTTCCAGAGACAAAAACCATGTATATGTCAACCTCTGATCATTGCACTAGCGGCCGACTCCACTCTCCTGATAGGGTGTCAGATGCTAAGGCACTCTCCAGGCTAATCCTGTGTCACCTCTTTCTCCTCAGTGCTCTTAAAATACCACAACTTCTGTGAGGTAAGTCTGCTGTTACACAGCAGCACAACAACAACCTGGTATGTGACATAACTGGCTCTATTTTTTTCCCCTAGTCAATATGTATAATGTGAACAAAATATGAATAGCACTGATGTTAAGACAACAACACACTGGAGATTTGTTCTGGCCACCAGTTGTGAGCTCTATAACTTTTTACAGATTGTAATATGAGATGAATTCTTCTATGCTGTAGCATGGTTAAAATTCTGCTAGCTGTCAAGTGTAAAAAGAATCCCACTGTATCCTCAAGATCAAAAATTGTAATTTTTTTGTATTTTGTGTATATTACATTTTCATCACTACTTTCACCACAGTTTATATAGCAAACAAGAGTTTTTGTTTCATTCTTTACAATGTTGGATGTAAGCATGACCACACTGAGAACTAATAGGCTCATTTGAGAAGAACCAGGCCTGTGCTGAATCGCTAGCACACAGATAGCTACACAGGGCCTAGTAGTTAGATTTCTGTCTGAGATTACCTCAAAACATCCTTATGTCATACAGACAGGCAGTGATAACCTCACAAGATCAAGGCAACTGTAGTTTTTAGAGCCAGGTGCCACGATTGGTCTCCACTGAATGCAAGGCCTTGGGGCATGACAGAGGACGCCTGGTTCCTGCCTGTTGGTAAAATGGTAAATGGACTGGTAGTTATATAATGCTTTTCTGTTTTGGGCACTAAAGGTTTTTTACTAGTAGCCTCATTCACCCAATCACACACACATTCATACAAGCACTTTTTTCTTTACCCAAGCACCTTGTCTAACATTGTCACACAAAGACACTCAAATTGATGCATCGGGGCAACCCAGGTTTAAGTATCTTGCCCAAGAATACTTCGACACACAGACTGCAACAGCCGGAGATCAACTCGCTCTACCTCCTGAGCCATAGCCGCCCACAACATCAGTTAGGTTTAGATGTTCACTCTGCAATATGAAGTTCCATTAATCTTCTACTTTTTGTTAAATTGATAAGGGTTTTATTCCACTGTATTTATTTATAGTAAATTCTCTGATATTTATTAGTCTGACACTCAATACAGTCATCCCTCGCTATATTGCAGCTTCACTGTATAGCAGATTTTCAAAAAAAAAAATCTAATAATTCTGTTTCGTGGAATTTTCACTGTATTGCCGGATTTTGCATTATATAGGTATTTCTGTAACACCCCATAACTGTGTTCATCACTCGGACGAAGAGATACATTATGCCTACACCTTTAGCAGAAATAGAAGTAATGGTCGAGGGCGAAGATACTGCACCACCTTCATCGCCATCATTACTGCACAGCTACATAATTCATCATCTTCATCATTCAAGTTGTAGTAAGAGAGTGGGGAAAGGTTTATAGGAGTGTGGGAAGGCTTTATAAAGCCTTAAATTATATCTAAATAATAAAATAAATATATATTAAATATAACGCCGCTACTTTGCAGATTTTCACCTATCGTGGGGGTCTCTGGAACATAGATAGGTGAGAGATCACTGTACATTTATATTACAGATTTCTATCCAAATATCTCCCCACCAGTCGGTCATATATTTTGTACTGGACTGATTTTGTTTCTTCTTTTTTTTTTTTAAGTTTTGGAAAATGGGATGTTTGAATTCTTAAAATAAAATCATTAAAGATATAGCAATCTAAATAGCTGAAATATTTCTCTCCCTGACCGTGAGTTGACACTACCATATAGCTGAGCCTCTTCTCACTCACAGTGCTTTCTTTTTATTGTCCAATCATATTGCCTTGTTTTATTCATCTTTTAAAAGTTAGAAAATTTTAGGTCCTCTGTGTTGTGGCAATAATTTTCCTCTGGGTTTTGAACATGGTATTGAATATTGATAAATTTTCATTTTCATTTTTTTGAATTTGACTTTTATTAATGTTTTTGATTGACTGATCTAATTTGAAGAGACTGTTGTGTTTAGAATTTTTATATAACTGTTAAATATGATGCTGATATTTACATGACAATTCATGCAAAATGACCACTACAGATAAAAATCAAATATCATCTGCATAGCATTTGAATAGGCTACCTACCCATAATAAAAATTCCTAATTAAAACTGTTGGAGACTGCATACATGTTAACATTATTTGCAACCTTATTAAATTGGGGATCAGCTCTAACAGTTTCTGTGACTTCCTGTACAGACAGAAAGCTGCTGGAAGCTGTCCGACTTGACTGCAGCTCTTTGTCTCCACCCCCTGTTGCTGCCACCTGCTCTCGTCCACTTTCCAGGCAAAGTGGGATTTAAGTATGCTTACTGCTTCTGTGTCTCAGACTTTAGTGGGAAGGGGATGGACCACCGCCCACTGAAATATTTTTGGTTTTATTAATACTGCCATTCATGCAATTTGAAAAATTCTGACTTGGTTGCATCATACCATAATGGGGAAAAAAAAGTTCAGGTCTAGTTTGGCATTCTTTGATGGAACTGCAAGACATTTTATGGTGACACGGGCCTCGTCTCTGTCAGCGGCAGTATCCCCAACCGATTAACCTCACCTCTCTGCATCAGGGACTCCTCATTGCCTCACTCAGCCAGAAATCAGATTCAGGCTGAGTAGACACTGCGCTGTTGGATAAGATGTGATGCGGATGTGGCTGCTGAACAGGAGCCAATGGCACACACAGTCATGCAGAAGAGCCAGGAACTGCAGGGTCTCTGGATGGCATTGTTCATTTTAAGATTTATTGCAGTGCTTGATGCTTGACTTTAAAGGAGGCTGTGTGTGTTTTAAAAAATAAATGAATTGGGTTTCAATGAAACGTTACACATTCAGTCCCAAATAATGTTTGTGCAATCATGTAGAATAGTAAAGATTATAATATGTATACAAAAGCTCACCTGAGCTGTGCTGTGTACCAGTTGAAATGGCTTTCTTTGCATTATCTGATTAGACAAAATCAAAACTATAATCAGAGATAACTGGTATCAATAGTGTGTGTTGCAGCTTACTCTGTTATCCCAGGTCTTCTTGCTCAGGCTCCATGTGCTCTTGGGGGACATTAAATGTGTCATTTGAGTCATCTTTTGCACAGATAGACTGAGCAAATGGTGCCTCCTTTATTAGGAGGAACCCAATCAGCACTGGTGGATAGGTAAGGTGGCAGATAATTGGTAATCTAAATTCATATGAGAGAGAGAGACTTCTTAACTTTCAACTTGATTTATTTAAACATGATACTCAAGAAGTGCATTTAAATCTGATATTTGCGCATAGTGATGACACAGAACTCTTTTTACGTTTGGCCAAATGTGTTTTGAGTATTCTCTGGTAATAAATATCAGTCGACTATTCATTTCTCGAATTTTCTTTTGTTGTTTTGTTGCAGTTCGAAACATTTAAAACATGTTTATGCATTTTCTGAATCATCATGTAAATTCCTTTGGTACCATGACATACAGTTTACATTGCCAATGTTTGTAGCGATAAGAGGCTAGGTAACTGCACTGCTTCACTGGGTAGCATTACTAACAAACCATACAAGAGGTTTAAATATATAAAGCTTGTTCCCTCTGCTGAGGTTCTATGCCACTTTGGTTGGAAAAATAATTATAGAATATGTGCTGCTCATACCAAAGCTCATAACCTGCTCTGGAACATAAGTTACCATGGTGATTTGGCCAGGTAAAGCGTGAGCCACCTTCATGACTCTGAAAACTCTGATGTTAGGTTCTAACCTATTACACTCTTAATTTTAAATCCCATTGGCAATGCATTTTGTGCTCATTACACCAGCAAAGGTAAGCAGTAAACAGTGGCTGTTGATATTACATCTCGACATTACTACACATAGTGCTAAACTGGTTAGTGAGTTCCCATTAAGAAGCCTTGGGCGGAGTGGGGTTTTTTGACGTTGCCGTCTGTGTGTATTAAAATGGGACAGAGCGCACTTATTGCCTAAAGACTTGGGATTGACGGGTCATTATTACCAGCGAGCATACCCTCCATAATCCTTCTTTTTGACTGATTAATAACGATGACCATTTTACTAAATAAACCTCGTGTTTTATAAAGCTGTGGGCACTATTGTTTAAGACTAATTTACAACCAGAAGTCTCTTTGCAGCCAGGGCAGTTGCCTCCTGCTGGCCGTCAGGTTCAGACATTTCTGAGTTGGCTTGACTTTTCAGACATAGAGGCTACAGCCACCTTTTACACTGTCTATGGTTATAATTCATCACTTTGAATTTGACAGTAAAGCCATTCATTTTCAGTTTTGATTCTGTGGATTGGCACAATATACTGGCAAGATTGGTTTAATTTTTTTCATTTCTTTGTTTTTTTTGTTTCCTGAAATTATTTGTATTAGATTAAATACACAAATATACAAGCAAATCTGAATGCCCTGTTGTCTGCATTATTACTGTCAGTGATAAAATCTGGTATGAAAATGAATCATGTGCTCAACACAGGTCACGTGCCCCTATTGTATGCTGTCTTTCCTCGGAGGTGCCATTGTTTGTTTGATCAACAAGGAAGCAGCCTGTGTTTTGTAGAAAAGCATTTGAAAATATCCATGCTACAATAACTTTTAATCAGTATAAATGTGTGGAAGAGTTCTCATACTCTTATTGATTTAAAAAAAGATTTGTCTTTTAATGATGATCACATGGAACAAGAGCACTATTTCAGAAAGTGTCAGGATTGATTGGATCCTACTGGCCATATCAGACTGCTGTAGTTCAGAGATTTCAGTCATTGTCAGCTTAGCTTGAATAAATGTAAAGAATATGAGTGGTCTCTGGTAAAACTTTAGGTGTTGGTGCATATAATTTTAAGTTGTTGCTGTGCTTTTATGATATGTTACTAAACTTTCTGCCTTTCTTCTTTCTTCAGGGAAATGAAGCCAGTTACCCCCTGGAGATGTGCTCACATTGTAAGTAGTTTAAATCTTTGCTTGATCTAGTTGTACAAAGATTTGTTTTATTAAAAAAACAGAATCTTCTTCTGAACTTTTATTTGATCATTTTTCTGGGTGTCCGCTGAGCAGTTTGGCAGGACTAGTAAGCACCCAGTGTTTTGATGAGTCCTGTCTTCTGATCAAGAAGATGACTGCCCAGTAAGGAGAGCGTATTCATTTTGTATAAAGGGTTTATATAATACATTTTATTAATTTTTATGATGCTACAAATCAGTGAGCAGTCAACACCCAGTTTGCAGATTTTGAATGTCCTTTGATAAAATGCCATTCATTGAATAGCAGGTATTTCTGCAGATGAACTGATATCGTCCTTTGGTTATTAATTATGAAAAATTGTCAACCAAATCTGAAATAACATCACTATTTAACAATAAATATCTGTGTCAATTTCATTTCAACTTGCATTTTAACTTCATTTAACTACATCATAACTTAATTTACCTGCATTTTATAATTTGTCATGTATAAGTAATGATTTTTTTTAAATTGCGAAGATGTTATCTTAGTATCATACTCTTATGTTCTTGTTATTTTTACAAGATGTCTGCCTGGTAGACTGACATATTCAAGCTTATGAGCTCAAGAGGAGGAGAGCTGAAGATATGACTCATATTTCTTCTTTACTGGCCTCCTTCACCTTCCCCTACCTGATGATACACGTCCACACTAGCTCACACAGCTTTGTGTTGTTGAAAAGTCCTCAGAGATGCAGATTTCTCACCAGCTCTCTTTGGTGCAAATGGCACATTTTTACACATGCTAAAAAGGGTGCACTGCTGTATGTGTTTAATGAGTGCTGAGACTGTGACGGGTCCCTTAGTGTAGGTGTACTTCAGGGACCATGTCGCTGTTTAGATTGACCTTCAGACAAGAATAATCATTTTTGCATCAGGGTTACCAAGATGGCTATTGTGACTTTTGGTGTCACAGTATAAGAAGGTCTTGTGTATGAGGCAGAATTGCATTGAAATAACCTTCTTCTCTAGAACGTCAGGGCTTATTGTGTGTTTTAAACTTGATTAAACCATATATGAAGGACAGGAGTTTTAGTAGGAAGTTTTTCTGTAATTTTGAGTTTTTTAAAAGTAAAAAACAATGCACAGGAATTTTCTGTTGCGAGTATTGTAGCTTTGGGTGACTTAGAAACAAAAGAGGAACACTTGCTTCCTGCTTAAGCTTTAAGAGTGAGATGTCATTTAAAGATAATTTATTTTGCAAAGGAAGTTGACTGTAACAGATGTACACATAAAAATATTCAAAATGACACGTCTTGTTCCAGCTAGCAGAGCTGGACACACACTGTGGCTTTTCCATACTTAGATTGTCCTACTGTAACATTGTGGGGAACGGGACCTTGGCCTGCCTGGCCTTCCAGGCATTCCTTCCCCAGGATTATGCCACCGCAGTGAGGGAGATGAATTTTGGATGATGCATGACCCTGAAATGATCCCATAAAGGACCTCTGTATTCAGTCTTGGATATTAACAGCATTGCTGTCCGTTTGTCTTTCTCTAGTTACCGTTTTCCTGGTCACCATTGTCTAACTGTCCTTTTCTTTCTCTTTAAATGTCATCTATCCTGTTTGCTATTTGCTTTTAAAGATGTTACTTAGGCATCAGATACTAACACTTCTTCAAGAAATATCAAATTGAGAATGTGATGACTGAGTTTACAGATCCAAAATGCATTTCTCCTTTGCTCTGTTGGCTCCATTTGTGTCACGGTTACACGAATATGAGCCAAAATTAAACTTTGGTGACCTGCCATGATTAAGACCTATTCTAGTTCTGACCATATACATATATCAGTGATATAGCAATTGGCTAGTAGAGTTAGCTAGCTAATGCTTGTTTCAGTCAAAAAACATTTGAGGTGGAAAGCAAAACCTGTAATGTCCACTGAATGTCTTTGAGGTTTTGTGGTCTATATCCAAAACCACAAGGAATTGAGCCATGAAATTTGGCATATGTGTTCTTTACTCTGAGATGCGCAACACAGTACCCTTTGTACACTTTGGCTGTTTTTATCTTAAGTGGAGAGTAGACAAGATAGAGGATTTTAGGCTGCTAAAGCTATGATAATATATGCTAATGATATGCAGCCTCTTTCTCATGCATGCCTGATTGGCTTAGCCTAATCATGTGATCATATTGTGCTGTGTGATTGGCTATACCTACTTGACCATTATTGACTGAAATGGAGAAGGTGGATATTCCCCATATCTAGCAACTGACCTGAGGTTACTGAGCAGTAGCTAGATAGTGAGAAACTGGGGTCCTAAATTTCTAGGTAAAGAACCAGTCTGTTAGTAACTTTACTAAAAGTAGTTTTAAATTCTTGCCATTACTATGACAAAGATTATATATATATATATATATATATATATATATATATATATATATATATATATATATATATATAAAATCTTTTTTTTTACTTTACTGTTGCCTACCTGGATAATGCAAGAAAAACACTGTACACTTAACACAACTGATGACCACCTCCACACATTCTGTCTCTGTCCACCAATACAAAACTTCTGGAAAGAACTTTCTCAAACCTCTGTCCCCTTGGCAACCACTGTGTTTTGAAGGTAAATGGGTTCTCGTGTAGTGTAAATTAAATCTCCAGTCATAAGCAGTGTTTTCAAGCTGTGCTGTGTTGTTGAAACTGAGCAGAATAACATGAAACACAATTAGTCAATCTCTATTTGTTTTTAATAGGGATATTTTGTATCGATCAGACAGACATTAACCTGTTAACTGGCTGCACCAAAATCACCTGCAAAAACTACGTGAAGCCCTCTGGTTATTATTGGCTCTGGAAAATCCATGTCATAGCCTGATAATTGGCCACCTCCTGTCCGCAGGACGTATGTAGTGTGTTTTATATGGCAGGCTAGACCCTCTCACTTTGAGTGACACCTCATTTGGCCAGTCATGTTAAGAAATGGGTTTTCCAGAGCCAATAATAACCAGAGGGCGTCACCTAGCTTTTGCAGGTGATTTTGGTACAGCCAGTTACATGATTGGCCAAATGAAGTGTCAATCAAAATGGGAGGGTCTAGCCTGGCATATAAAATGCACTACATAAATCCTGTATGGGGGACGTGGTCACTGGCCAGTTAAGAGCCTAAACATAACGGTCAACGTTTTAAAGGCTGGCCGTTGATGAAAGTTCTAAGCTCCAAGGGGAGAGAAGCTAGAGAAATGAGGCTCCAGCATAGCATGAACAGTTCAGAAATAATTTGAACTGAGAGAAAAACAAGCTTTTTTATTAACTGATTTACCATATTTTTCCGGACTGTAAGTCACATTTTTTTTCATAGTTTGGCCAGGTGTGCGACTTATACTCCGGAGCCACTTATATGTGAAATTATTAACACATTATTATATACACGTTCGCTATTTTCACACTGACAACCGCAAGAGCTTGTGTACCTGTACCAGCTACTTCTGTACCACTAAAAATTTAAAATTTCAACATTACCGGTAACTTATAAAGACAGCTGAGAAGGGCTGAAAAAAATGCCATCATAAAGACATCAAAAACCGAAACCATCCTGTCGGGATTTAGAAAGGCCGGAATAATTGGAGCTGCAACTGACGACGAGTCTGACGAAAGCGACACAGAAGAGGAAGCGGCGCTTTGTCTACCTTGGCGGAGTTGTTTAGAAGTGACATCGAGGTTGAAGAATTCAATGGATTTAGTGATTTGGAGTGAGACTGATGGTTTGGTAAACTTGTTAGCATGTTCTTTATGCTATAGCTATCTGAATAATTGTTAATATGTTACGTTAACATACCAGATTGTTGTCTACGCGTCATGCAGCTGAATGTGTTAATCTGTTCGGCCTGTTGTTCTCTAATCCATTATTATTTTAAATTGCTATTAAATTATTATTAAATGAAATACCTGTTCTTGGTCTCGGATTTTATCAAATACATTTACCCAAAAAATGTGACCTATAGTCTAGTGCGACTTATATATGTTTTTTTCTTCTCTATTATGCATTTTTTGGCTGGTGCAACTTATACTCCGGAGCGACTTATAGTCCGAAAAATACGGTAAACATGTTTTAGACTGATTATTGCTAGCAGATCTATTCTGACCCAAAGTGCAGCCATGACTGGTTCTGAATGATGGCTTTACAGCAGACAGCTGCTCCACTCTTCCAGGTACTGCATACTGGTGCAAAATATTTTAGCTCTACGCAGTACCGGACTGTACCGGCTTACTTTCACCCCTGGTTCTATGCTGCAGCCTTATTGATTAGCCTGTGATGCCAACTTCTCATTGGCTGAACATTGTCTCATATGCTGGTCAAGGATGACTCATGGCTATAAATAGTACAGACTATAACTGATCATTTAGCAATATTAAAGCCATACCTACTGCTCAGCAGTATTGCTCAGATGTAAGCAACATGGTTGCCTTATGATTATAGTGATGTTATACATAATGCATTGATATCAACAGGTTATGTAGTATGGGTGCATTATGTAGCATATTTCTTACATCTTTCACTGCTAATTCCTATTTTTATATTTTTGTATATGTGTATATATATTTATGTATATATACGTCTACATATTTATTTATTTTATATTTTTTGCACTGTTATTCGAGAGCTCTGCACAAGAAACCTTGCATGCGAGTACAAATGGCAAATAAAGTATCTTGAATCTAGTAATATTCCTGTACACACAAGTATAATATGATGTGGATACCTTGTAAGTATGCATTATGTCTGGCTTATTGCTACAGATTATATAAATAGAAATAGATTATGTATATACGCCCTTGTACAACAGTGAGTGTTTACTATGGGAATTTTTTGTGTCTGTTCCAGGATGCGGTTACCAAAAAGTAATTGTAGAAATGTCTAAGATAATCACAAAATATCAGTCTCTTACAGCATGCTTGATATTGTTTGGGATTAATCAGTATTGTTAATATTGAAAACATATTTTTGTTGGAATATGCCTTATATCTTTACTAACCCAGGGGTGACAAAGTGTTTGGATAAACGTTACGGCAAGGTGTCCAAATTAGAGCAAAAATAGTTTTGCAGAAGGCAATAAGATGTGTGCTGAAGGGTGTTCTATTATGAAATGGGACTGTAATGTTATCCTGACTTATACATTTATTTTATATTTTTATTAATTGCCAGAGGTTATCCCCATTGGTGATGGGTCTTGTTATTTTAAAAGGTATTTACTACTATATTTACTGTAAAACTTGCTTTCCAACTTGTTTCCCTAGCTCACAGTCCTCCTATTTTCCCTTTGATTTTCTTTTCCCCTCTCTCTCTTTCTCTAGCTGTCTTCTGTCTGTCTCACCATGCACAGACAGAGCAGCTGTTCAGCTCATCAAGTGCTTGGACAGACAGGCACTCAACTGGCTGTTAAGAAATTAGCTCTGGCCTGCTGGTCAGAGAAATTCATCCTGCTGCACCTTACTGCCCCACAGTGAGACACGAACCAGCAAAATCTAATGCCCACTCATTCGCACCTGCCGTCAGTCACTTTCTAACTTTGTTTGCAATACGTGAGTTTTTCTCCATGTATTGCACTGATAAGCTGGATTGTGAAATAAGGTCAAACTCCATGCACAATCCCACTCGCCCTCTCCCTTTGCACATGGACATACACCTGGCTACACTGATCATAACTCACCCTGTAACATGAGACACAGGGGCAGGTCTTACAAGAATTGATGGTTGTGCTCAGACAAAAAATATTTTTATTTCATTGGGGCACTGGCTGGTCTAAAGGGCTCAAGTCAAATGAACAGTAGATATCAGTAATGAAAAGAACAATTGTGTGTTGCATTAGAGCCTGACACGATTTTTGTCTCTATTTTCTGTGCTGGAGGATGAATTTTTGAGAGGCCTGTACCCTCTGAGTGCAGTGTCTCACAACTGCTGGCTTAAGTGAGCTTAGATCAGGCAGAATTTAATGGCCTACTTGTAACAGCGTGCATAATTAGACGCACAAACCACACGGACACACACCTCCTCACACATCCTCTAGCAGTACACACTCTGCTAAAGTACATGCACGCGCCCACTCTGTTCCGCTAGTCTCTTCACCCCCCCCCCCCCACACACACACGCACACGAAACCCTCCTCAACACTTCATGCTCTCAGAGAAACGCAACAGCAGGCCTGAAACCATTGCAGGTCTGTCTGCAGCTGCCCAAAATAAATGGCGGGCGGCTTTCTGGAGTTCCTTGTTGCTAGGGGTTTCCCTGAGGGTGGGAGCCTGAGCCTCTGTCGATGGGGGGTGGTGGGGTGAGTTGGGGGTTTTCTCATGACAGAACAGCTATAAATATACACCATCAATGCGCTGTCCTGTCCTCGTCCTCAGTTTGGTTCATGCAGGCAAGCTGTACATTGTCAGTGCAGCCAGATTAATCAGCCTAACTCACAGAGCACTGGAGCTCTCAGCTGAATAGCCTTCTCTCACCTGTGGTCTAAATGAGATGACTGCGGGAGTGTGAAAGAAAAACTGTGTTTTTGTGCACCTCTTTATTTAGTCCCAGAAACAGTCTGATTTCAGAATTTACAGACAAGCCAAAAGACTTCCTTGCTGCGTACCTAACCAGACTGCTTTAAACTGGCTGCTGTGCTTGAATTTTAGTGCTAAACACAGTCAGTGTTGAATTACATTCAGTTGACTGCACGGCTGCTGACATAGATGTGAATAATAGTGCATATCATCTAACTTTCTCAGAGGCAGTGTTTTCCATGCAAATATACCCTAGATCACAGCATAGCTGTTGTCTTTAATTAATGTATGTGGGGATTTTTGTGAGACATCATGGTTACAAAATCAAAAGTTTAGCAGATGAAAAATAATAAATTTATGTAGCATTAATGTTATAGTCACTTTTTTTTGCTGTCTAATAAGACAAGCTGAGAAAAATATGTCAGTGAGAGTTTCTCAATTGGGAATTCTGCACTACTAAAATATAGTACATTTGCATATAGAGAAAACGCAAACAAACGTGAAGCTCTGAGTCTAGTAGTTGGCAGCATTTCTGCAACATAGAGGGAGTTGATACATTTTCCAAACAGGGAAGAAAATCCTGTGTTTAAATTTTTAGTCTGTCTTAAGAAACAGCTTGTGACATGTTGCATGAGGCTTTAACTTACAGTTTACAACTGAACATATAACCCACTTTGTAGAAAACTGTCATACTGTATATATCATGTATTGCCATTTAGTCAAAAATGACAGAGGATTTTTCATCCATGTGGCTCAAAGGCAGGGTAGCAAATATGAAATATGTTTTTGATGAAGAAAATGTTTATTGGATTTGTAATATTACGTATATGAGACCTGTTAAGATTAAAGTGGCATTTTTGTTAGTCAGCAGACTCTACGCTGTAATTTTCACTAACATGCAAACTGAATTTTTACTCTGAACCATTCCCTCCCCCTGTTTGCCTCATTTCAGGTTAGCTGTGTTAATGGAGTCACATGTCTCCATTAATGTGCAGGGTGAGCCGTTTTTAGGGCTGAGCATGCTTAAGAGGACACATTCATTAGTGATATTTTGGGAACATTGTGTTTTTATAATTAAGCAAAAATGGGGTGGAGAAGCCAGTTGCATTTAGCAGATTTCCATTTCACACAGCTGTGCCGCTCTGTGATGGTTAGCTTGCGTGAGCTGACTGCTGTCTTGTTACAGTTAAGTAGAGCATTTAGTGTGTGATCAGACGGACCTTTTGTGCAGCATCTCTGGTAGGCAGAGGTTCACTTAAAATTTATCCTTCATTGCTTTAGATATATTATTTCATCAACTGAAATTACATTTCCAGATGACTTATATTATGTGTGCTATGAAATTAACAGTTTTTAACACACACAGATACCACAAGAATGGCACTAACAGTACAGAAGGCCATGGAAGATGAGCAGTGTGCCATAGACCAGGAGGAGGACGTTAGCAGATCGAGTTATTTTTTTTGTTAAGTAATGCTTCTGTACGTTAGCCTCCTGTGTGCCCTCAGAGTCTGATGACATCTACATATGCATGTGTTTTCATCCATACACCTCCTGAACAGTTATTTAAATATTCCTCCGTGTGTGTGTGTGTGTGTGCGCGTGTGTGTGGGCTACTTTAGGGGGCTAACGGGTTCCAGTTGCCTAGTAACACAGTTAAGGGTGCATACAGCGTTTATGGAAGTGTGCGTGTGTGTTGTGCTTTGTGGTGGAGTATATGAGATTATCATAATCATCTCACAGTTACATTGGGTCTCCCTCAGAGATGCTCATTAGCAAAGCAGTGTGAGGATCCTCTGTGACTATGGAGACCTCTCAGGAAAACAATTCTTTTACATGGGAAATCTTTTTTTTCAGTAAAACTTCCATTACATGAAAATGCAGCTATGAACACTACAAATAAATGTAATGGTAAGCACATATTTTTGTTACATTCAAACCCTTTTCAGTCTCTTTAAAGTGTAAAAATGCTCTGTCTGAATCATTTCACTCTCAAAGGTGTGCTGTATATAAACTAATGTACCATACATAATGTGGTTGCTGTTTATAAAGTGGTGTACTCTGCACCATCGTCCTATAAAACATGCAGCTCCACTAGTTTGTGTTATCACCCACATTATTGTGGCTCTCTGCTGCCAAAGACAGGCTTAAACATGCATAGAGCTGTGGTCTGATGTTGGGCTTAAATGCATGACTCTTCTGTTCCCCTTTGTAAGAAAAGGGTCATGCAGAAGGCAAGTGAATTGCGAAAGTGAAAATTTTGAAGGTTTTATCTCCCCTTTTTTAATATTCAGTGCCTTGACAACATCCTGTTTTTGTAAAATCTAATAAGATGTGCCAAACCATGCAGGAAATATATAATATAGTGTATTATCTTATCTCACTCAGTCAGTTTTTCTACAACATTAGTTCTCACGCTCCTCTGTGATTGTAATTACAGGTGTTGTTGCAGTAGGGAAAAAAACAACAACAAAAAAAACCAAGAACATCTCATCTTTTCTCCCTGGCTCTCATACTCAGCAGCACTTTCCCATCAAGCGTGGTCATTTCTGGAACACCGGTGCCAGCGACAGGTTGTTCCAGCTTTTTTGGGATTCAGTTGTTGTTTTAAGCAAACTATGCCTCATTTGTAGCCAGTTTTTGGCACGCCAAATTTTAAGATTTTTAGATTCTGTAATGGAGGGAGGCAGTAGGCATGTGTAAAGCTCAGAAATTAAACTTACTTTACTGCACTCAATTTTAATCAAACTAGATTGAGTTTGTGTAGTAGCATGACATAAAAATAGTTAAATCAGTGAAGCTTGTTTGTTCATCAGCTGCTAAACCTCCAGCTCTGATGCCATTTTGGGAATCTACCACTTGACCATAACAGATGGAGCCATATGTTGGATAAGTCAAACCAACTGCTCTAATACTGTAAATGCACTCTTAATCATACGTTTTCTTTGGCTCAGCTGGGTGCCCCGTGTGTCTGTGATACTGGCAGACATGGGACCTGATGGTGTGAGACTGGAAAGGGGATTCAGACTGTGAGAAGGCCGATGTCCTTGCTTTAATGAATAAATAATACATGTACCTATTCACTTGGTAGGTCCTGACCGCAATAAGGGATCTGGGTCCAGTGTTAAGACATTCCCTGGTTAGCGACTGCACCAAAGTTTATGTGTCGTAAATGTCATAGCAGTATTCATGTGCAGTCCAGCCAGCTAATTCTACTAACCTGACACTGTAGCACAAAAAGGAAAAACAGTGACAGGGAGTTGCTTTGAGGTCAGTGTCAGCTGCTTTGTGAACAGTTCTTCTTTGGGTTCTTACAAACACGAATATTGACTCAACTGTCAGGCAATTTATTGGCTTGATGAACTGATTGTTTCTTTTTTCTATAAAATTTTTTACTAAATTTGCATCTTATTTTCTTAGAAAGGAAAGTCTTCAAATGTAGTTTAAAGATATTGTGTGTTATCACAGAAGGCTGCAAAAAGTGGAAAATATTTACTATATATTACTGTATTTTCAGTTTCCCTTCAACTCGAAGCTTATTAGCCAATTATTAAGACTTGTGTTGATCTAGCTTATAACATTTAGCATGTTTCACAGGAATGGGAATGGGAAACCTTTTATCACCTTCATAAGTGTTCCTGATGGTTACATTTCAACATAGTACATGCTACATATGCTCTATTAGGTACATCTTGCTGGTACCAGGTTTGGCCTCCTGCTGCCTTCATTTTTTACATGGCATAGGTTCAGAAAGGTGCTGGAAACATTCCTCAGAGATCTTGCTCCATATTTACATGACAATATCACACAGCTGCTGCAGATTTGCCAACTCCACATCATCACACCACATCTCAAAGATGCTCTTTTGGATTGAGATTTGGTGACCATGGAAATACTGAAATACTCAGAGCAGCCTGTCTGGCACCAACAACCATCTATATATTATAACACCTTACTACATAATTGCATCTATTGACAAGATAACAGATATTGTTGTCACATTTCATCAGCAGCTCTAATCATCAACAGACAAACACACTGACACAAATTATCATGCATTTTTAACATACATAAATAGGGTTTAATATGGTGTTTTTTTTGTTTTTTAAAATTTATATTAGCATTCTGATAGCATCTAATACTGTAAACATACCAGTTCTTTTATCATAGAGATCATAGTGTGACAGAAGGTAATTTAAGTGAGTATTGTTTTTGTGTGATGAGTCTTCAGGGAGATTGTAAATTTCTGATGCATACAGAGTGGTTCAGGATTAGCACTCAGTACTGGTTAAGCTCTAAAAATGGCATCCTGATATTTAATGACAAGTGCTTTTCATTTTTAAAGTTACTGGTGAACAAAAAGAAAGGGCTGCTCCAAGTTGTTCTGATATTGATATTTCGGTCCCATTTGCAGAATGTTTGAGATCTACTGGACATGTGTCAGAAGTATTTATGCTAACGTTTAACCCTGCTCAAAAAGACCTGTATGAGCCTGTGGCAGACTTGAACATGGTTTTGATATATCATACTAAACACAGTGTAGTCCTTATCTGTAGCATTGATACCCCTTCAAATGGGTTTGAGCTAAGATGGTCTCATCTGCTGCACACAGGAAACAGGAGGCTGCTGATAAGGAAGTGTTTTGTGTCACAGGACAGCCGTGTGCTCGCCTCTGATAACTCATGCCTGGTAGACACAGACACCCTGTGGTCTGTATCAGATTGTGAATGGGTTCTTGTGTGTAGATATGGCTTATCAGGAACAAATAAGTGAAATGAACCACTGACCTCTCAGAAATAAATAGATTTTTATATATTCAGATATCATGGATATTTTATGCAGAATAGTATGTGTTGATTGCATACTGAAATTCAGTGTTGCACAGGGCAAAATCAGAGTGGTTTGTACATCATAAATGAAATTTTGCACATGCTTACATAGCACATGGATAGTTTATTAGTTTAGTGAAGGTGCTGAAAGCTGGAACGAGATTGTTGCTAATTAAATTGCACAATTGATTAATTGATTGATCTGCTTATTGCTCCAGCTTTGTATTACACTATATGGCAACAATGCTGCATTGTGTTTAGGAGACAATCTTTATTTGTAGACATTCTAAGTATTTTTAATGAATTTTTACATATTTTTAGTCTCCTGAGAAATTTGACATGTGATTTTTTTTTTCTTTTTTTTTAATGTTTTATTTCCCAGGACCGATGAGCACATATAATTTCTGTTCTGTAGTTCAGCTGTTCACGGCGTATAATGTTGTTACTGTTTGTTTTAAGTGTACTCAGTGCCCTTTGAATTTTATTGGCTTAAAGGCGCTTTAGAAGTCCAGCTTGTTGTCATGTGACTTTATTGTACACTTTACTGTTAGAAAGAACAAAGAATCACTAACCATCCAAAAGAGGAACATTAAACTAAAACAGGTTTATATTGTCTCACACTTTTTCTATCTTATCAAACATCGTGATGATGCACATGCTGCAGGGACCCTTAAAGAATACTTGTAAAGTAGATTTCAACAGCTTGCAACAGTTTTTTTTTTTCTTCACTTAAATCTTCACTTGTAACTAACAGAGGCTGCTGCTGTGGTCATGTCCTTTCCAACTTCCTCAATCTGTCTTTTTCGTACTCCTTTATTCCTCCACTACTCCTCCACCACACTTGCGCTCTTATTAGTCATCGAGCTGATGTAGCACAGCGTGTTCGAGCGTTGAAACCCAAAACACAACCCACACCTGTCTCTCTCCTGCTTTCTCTCTCGCTCTCTCTCTCTCTCCCCATCATATAATCGAAAGCGGAACAATGGGATAACATCCTGTCAGAATCCAGACATTCACATGTGCATTTAGAGCTTCATGGCCAAAATATGAGATGCATATGTTCCCCACATTGTATCATCTTGAATGCAGATTCTTAATATTCTGACAGCTGTTGTATTTCAGTGGTTTTCACAATTCACCAGGTGTGTTCTCATGAAAAGAAGAGAATTCCACCTTGAAGTCCTTGCAGTTAACACCACGAGCCTTGTTCTTTTTATGATTTTAAAGCAAATTTTACAAAATGGCTCACTAGCTGACTTTAAATTTCTTTTTCCACTCTAGGCTATAATGCCATTTTTATTAAAATCACAAGTCAACCTTATCTTTGCTTACCATTTAGCTGAACTGGCTGCCCTCACTGAGGTCTTTAAATCTGATCAGAACAGGAATCAACTGAGTTCTTACCCGTTGTCACACCTCTCGATTGTGACTCCGTCCCTCTGTTAGTTGTTTGTGACTATTAATAGCTACGCTGTGTTATTTAGGACCCAAATTAAAGCAGGTAAAGTAGTAGTTCGTGGTTGGTCAGTATGATCAGCTGACCACGTGTGAATGAGCTTATATAGTAATTAACAACTGGATTTGTGATTGCTTCTGGATTACTCCTTGCCATTGCTCAGTATACCAGCCAGAGGGTTGAGACTGTTTCTCATGGCAGGGGAAGAAAAGACCCAGGCCCCTTATGATAAAAAAGCACAAGTAGACACCAAAGGCTGTAAGTTATATTTATGTACTTGTCTCTGTGTCGTTCTTCTAATAACTCCTCTGTTACTCCCTCCTCCACGCTTTCTCCCAGCTCTCATTTCTCTACCTTTTTTTATTATTTTTTTTTATTTTAGGTTCACAGCAGTGTTTTTGGAGCAGTAGCAGTTTGTTTCATGTAATGTTTGCTATCTAGCAATTGGAGCTTTTTTGTAGTTGCACCTATTTCAGGTATGGCTGGAAAAGAGCAGAATAAAATGTGCTATGGTTACTGTGGATCTTAGTAACAGGTATTCCTGCAGGCCAGAAGTAGTGTCCTTGACCTAGTTACAAGTGGTGCCCACTAAAATTTATGACTCTGGTTCATGCAGACATTTGCAAAGATATTTATTTTGTTGCATAAATGTCCTCTGACTTGGCGTTTGTGTGATTTGTCTTCTTTTCTTTTAATAAATCTATCTTGGACTAATGCTGCTGCAGGTGAACAGTGGACTGTGCATTTTTCATTGTCACTTATAACTGTCTTTTTTTTTTCTCTTCTCCTTCATGTCCTAGTATAGAGCTAGGAGCTGTCAGGACATCATGCACCTGACACATGCACACTTCATTTTTTTTTTCTTTCATGAATTTGATTATCTAACAAGATGGATAAGAACATCAGCTAAATGTCTACAAAGAAAATGTTTCATCCACCTCTTCTCCTTCTCTTTCTTTTTCTCTTTGTCCAGTCGATGCTGATGAGATTAAGAGGCTAGGGAAGAGGTTTAAGAAACTCGACCTAGATAACTCTGGCTCACTCAGCGTGGAAGAGTTCATGTCTCTGCCCGAGCTGCAACAGAACCCACTGGTGCAAAGGGTTATCGACATATTCGACACGGATGGGAATGGAGAAGTGGACTTTAAAGGTATGCAATAATAGTGTGAGAAATAATTTAAAGATGGAGCAGCCATGCTTCTATATGGTATTCCTACAAATGGGTTGACAACAAAAATTTCATTCCTTAAGTATTTTTAGAAAGGTTTTTCTAAATTACTTTACTGTAAATTTCCTCCAGATGCCTTTCATACTTATTTGTAACTTCAGCAATGTGGCTCGTTCTTAAGTGGAAGTTTGCTGTGCTTTTATTCATCTCAGTTACTCATGATTTAATTATTACTCTAATATTTATACACATGCAACCTTCTACAGGAAACCTGATTTGCAGTGAGCAAAAAAGGCAACAACAAAGGAGGAAATATGCTGCAAATTCACTTCTGATAATGACTGTTTATATTTCACCATTATGTAAATCAGCTGCATGCAAGCTTCCTAAATATGTGTGCTAAATAACCTACAGCTCAAAGGTAGGATCAGTCAGTACTGAAACTAAGTGCACCAATGATAACACTGCAAATACTGCATATATTGTAGTATTTTTTTAAAGTATTTTTTTTATAAGCATCAAATAGACAAGGACTACAATAAGAGACCTAAAAATAAAAATATGAGGTGCAGAATATAGCGGTTCAGCATACGGTATCTACAAAAACAAACAAGATTTAATATAGTTCTTGATCCAAAGAGCTCCTCTTTATCTTGCAGAATGCAGCAGCCTGTTCCACTGATGAGTAAATAAAGTCAATCTGCTAGTTGTTCATGCTGAAATGATTTTGGTTTCTTCTTCATTAAACTAATCCATCACCTGCTTTTAAGGTGATTTGTAATGTACTGCATTTCACCGGTGCACAAAGTCCACATTCTGAGCCACGTCATGAATACATGACAGGGAATTGCCCCTACTGCATAAAGATAAATGCTGCTTTTATTGGTCAGCGTGTGTGTTTACAAATGCACCACTATCTTGGAAGTTCAATCACAGTGCAGGATTAAAAATAGTCCAGTCTGGATATCTGGGATATCTGCAGACTCTGCAACCTGGAGATTCTTCTGTACAGCAGAAGCACTTTCCAGAAAAAAACAAAAACATGGAATTTGGCACTTTCCACTTTTTATCTTTTTTTTAGGGAACGTATATATTTTTAATTTATGTTAAGTGTGTGAGTGTGTCCGCATGTATGATTGGTAACGCTTTTTATTTTACGAGTGACAGCAAATTTTGTTGTATGTGACCATGCAGTGACAATGAAGACATTCATTCGTGAACCTACAGCACTGATTGCTGTTCTCTCCTGTCACAGAGTTTATCGAGGGCGTCTCACAGTTCAGCGTCAAGGGGGACAAAGAGCAGAAGCTTCGGTGTAAGTAAAGCTTCACTGAAACCACGTGTGGCTAGAGGTAGCAATACAAGTTTAAACTCTCTTATCCCCAAGCACATCTGTTTGTTTTGCTGCTTTGGGACTAAAACCAGACAGGGGCTTTGTCCCCTGTGACTCTCCTGTTCTGTTTGTCTTACTTCACTTTGCTGCTGCAACAAAAACTCCCCTGGGTGTAAGTCCTATCCAGTGTACAGTGTTATCCTTTTGGGTCACCTTTCATGGGTTAGTAAAGTTTAAAAAAAAAAGAAAAAGAAAAGAAAAACACACGTGACTATTTAAAGTTTAAGAAAAGTTAAAGACTTAATATAACTGAGACTGATTGACTTGCCCTTCTATCTACCTGTGCTTCTGCAGTCGCTTTCAGGATCTATGACATGGACAAGGATGGCTACATCTCCAATGGTGAGCTCTTCCAGGTGCTGAAGATGATGGTAGGCAACAACCTGAAGGACACGCAGCTCCAGCAAATCGTGGACAAGACCATTATCAATGCAGACAAGGATGGAGACGGCAGGATATCCTTTGAAGAGTTCTGTGCAGTAAGTCAAAGCCCTCCTGGGGTATTTTGGGGGTGGTGACATTTCTGCTGATGCAGCCTAGTATGCTGGAAGCAAATGTCAAAGGGGCAGAAAACTCTGGAAACACAACTGCTTTTTACTTAGGCTCAGCGGCATTGGGTTTCAGTTTCACACTTCCATGTTGAAATGTGGTGTCAAGGGCTGTAAACATAGCCTGGTGAGTACGTGCTGCATATGTAGGAGGATCTGTGTCATCCAAACCAAATATAAGGTTTGCAGTGATGAAGTTTATTTGGTTTGTAAAAGCACTGACCCATATCAATAAGCATGGGCGACTGCATCGCTGTCATACTGATATGTAAACTAAATAGAAAGTATGTGGCTTTAATGATCTAATTTAGGATCACAGGCAAATAAAGTTCTTTCAGCACAATTAGTGTCATCTGGTTGAAACGTATGATCCACCAACCCGTCTCTCGCCGGGCCCTAGTGGAACTGGCTTTGCTCTGAGACATTTTCTAAAATGAAAGACTCCACTTGTAACTGACAGACACGAGACCCACATTTGACAGCTAGATCTCTGGAGCCGTGAACTAAAATGGCTCTGTCCTCGTGGGAGTGTATTTTCAGAGTGGTGCAGGAGAGTATTAGATCCCTTTTTTTTTTCTTCTTTAAATGAAGCAGTGCCGCGCAAGCACTTCAAGGCCGTGACATGATTTTATCCTTGCTTTATAGTGGTTCAGATCTGAACACTGTTGAGTAAAATAACAAAGCAACAAAGAGTGTGTAAAAATAAGATAAACATGGAAATAGATTTTCTCAGGAGGTTATTGATACTAAAAAGGATACATCTTTATGCCTCTGGTATTGGTGCTAGATTTCTACATTTCCAGAGTGTGCTTGTTGCTGGTTTTGTGTTTGAGGAAATGCTACCAATATCAAATTACTATGCAATTAGGTAAAGTGATTATATTCAGAGGTAAATGTACAGTAATCTGTACATCCTCTGGGCCAGAATGGGCAAGCAAAGTGCAAAGTGTGTGTTTATTTTTGGTCATTTAAGTACTCTGAGTTGTTTTTCTCAGTAGGTAAGGTTGTAACAGGTTACCTTTTTAATGGCAGTAATATTAAAAGCAACTTTTTAATTGTAATACCATCCAACACTGATGGTCTTCCTACTGTGCAGGTCAAAATGTCTTTAAGGGGTCTTTTCTATCAAACTGAAGCCTGCTGGTTTGGTTAGGTGGTTGCCCTAAGCTTTTCCTGTTAAAAGGGAGTTCTTCCTTGTCACTTTTGCCAGGTGTTGCTCATAAGTCACCTGATTGTTAGTTTTCTGTCCAATATTGTAGGCTCTTTACTTTAAAATATAAAGCAGCTTGGGATCTGTTGCTGTGAATTGGCGCTGTATATAGAAAACTGAAGTATATGTGAACTTGAATGCTTACCTTCACTCTGTGTAACAGCACTGCATTAAAGTTTTTTTTGGGGTGGGGGTTTGCCTCCCTGTCACTATTTCATCCAGGTGGTTGGTGGTCTCGATATACACAAAAAGATGGTGGTGGATGTGTGAGCGCTCTCCGCTTGCTGAATCCCCCTCTTTGTCCTCGACTCTCGCTTTCTCCACCATCTCTGAAGATCTGCTCAAGACGTCCGGCAAAACGCTCTCTGTGTAAATCAATGGAAGTATTCGCTTTCTCTTTTTTTTCTCTCTCTCTCTCTTTCTCTCTGTGAAGCCACCTTTTCTTTAAAAAGAAAAAACACAGGCCTCGTGAAGCCAACTTTGAAGTGTTATTGAACTGTAAATCCTCTCAATAACCCGGTCGTAGCACTTTAAGAGACTGAAGGACATCTATTTGTCATTTGCAAGAGCATCTCCAGTTTTGGATGAGGGAGGAGGAAGGGGAGGAAGGGGGGAAGGGGGTGCAGTGAAGAGGCTGGTTGGCTTGTTCATATTTCTTTCTTTCTTTCTTTCTTTTTTTTATTGTTATTTTTGATATTTATTTTTTGTTCTTGTCTTTTATAAAGAAGAAAAAAATACAAGTATATCTATGGTTGTCTCGTGAGGGGAAGTGTGTAGTGTATTAACACTTGACTTGCAGCACAACTAGAAAGTAGGGTATGAAGTGCCAACCAGAACATATCCAGAAAACCAGTCCAAGTTATTACCCATCATCACAGCAGTCATTCATGCCAGACAAACTGGCTTGTGACGCTTCCAACTGCTCGACTGCGAGTCACATTAGAAGCAAACCAAAATTTCATTTTTTTAAATTTTTTTTTTAATGGTTAGTTTTTTTTTGTTTGTTCTCCATTTTTAGCTTACGCACGCAGTTTGGCCAGACCGGTAAAGCTTCCAGTCACTCTTAGAAAATAAACTTTTTTTTTTCTCCTTTTTTTTCCTTTTTATATTAAGGGTGGTAGTTTTATTTATACTTAAGAATGTGTTTATATTGTTGGAGATAATCCTTGTTTCCTGTTATTAAAATTATAGGTAGAAAAAATAATGCCAAGAAAATGTCTTTCTAAAAATGATTTGTGGCTGCAAACTTATACATGGTTTACTCTTGGTGAAGCATTTTGCATAGAACAGTGTGCATCTTTAAGACAATCTCCAATGCACTCACACTGACTAATGAATGATGGTGGAATCATTAGTATTTCAATGTTTAATGTTATGGACAGAGGCTGGATGGACTTGGCTTAGAACTGAGAGTGAATAATGGTGAGATTACACTGTTTGTGCAAGGACATAGCAATTTAAGAGACTTATCTGCAGGCAGCGGGTTTTTTTTTTTTTTTTTTAAAACCAGTATGTGTATATTAGGTAATCAGTGTGCTCAGCTTATTTAACAGTAAGTGGAGAAGCTTTGCCTCTGCTTAACATGAGCCCTTCTGAATACGTCTCAGTACAGCACAGGACGGGTCAGTTTGATTCAGTGCAACACAAACACTTAAAATCTTAACATGTTGGCATAAGGAGTGCAATGGGTAGACTGTAAATTTTAGGTTTTTTTTTTTTTCCTTTTTCGAACTTGTACATTTCAAAAGTTGGCTTCTTCTCCCACTTTTTTTTTTTTCCCTGTCACAATCAGTTCATTTTCTCCCCCTCCCACCCATTAATACGAACAGGGAGAAAACATCAATTTAACCTGATTTGAATTTTCTAGGGAAAACGCTTCCTACTGTAAAAAGCATTGGGATAGCTTTTTGTTTTGCTTTCGGCGATCAACTGCTGGTTTGAACAACAGTTGTCAGTCAGAGATGTGAATCTGGAGTGCTCTATTTTTTCCCCCTATCCCAAAGCTCTGCACGGCTTGGGCCTCCCTGTGCTTGCATGACATGGAAGTATATTTTTTTTTGTTGTGCATGTAGATCAATTTTTTGAAATAATCCTCTTGTTTACACATGGATGGTGATGTTAATATATTTAAGAATTTAATGGTATACAATATGGATGTTGCCAAACTTTGGTAAATGTACACATATTATGAGAGGTAATCCAACTGAACTGAACTACATGTAACTTTTTGTATTTTACCCGGGTCAGCGAGATGCTTCGATTCCAGTAAAAGTTGCATATCTGATCCTGTCTCAAACTGCCACACACTGTACTCAGCTTAAAGGGGAAAATTTGATGTTTGTTTTTTTTTCTCTTTCTTTTGTATATAAAGTATTTGTTAAATGCAGTTCTGGCTCTCTGTTCTCTGTATAGTTCAGACCGCGCTTTAGTTTGTAAGTGCTACTTTTCTCTGAGGGACTTGGGTTCTTTTTAGTTTGTGTGGGGATATCTGAAAAGATTTAAGTTTGAGAACCTTTTTTTTTTTTTTTCCTTTTTCTGCATGCTGCATCTTATGCTGTGGGACTGTTGGAAACTTGATACTGTATGAAAATTAAATAAAATTTAAATAAACTTTGAAATGTTGAAAGTATTATATTTGACTGTCATTTTTTATTTAAACCTGGTCAAGATGTGACTGACCAGACCCATAGCTCCATTCATCAGCAAAAATTTAAGAGTACACATATGCTTCAATTAGTCTTTTAAAAAAAAGAAAAACACATTTACACAAATGCATACAATCAGATGTCCATATTCTCTTAATGCATGTATCATAATTTTATTCATCAATTTGATACCAACTAATCCAAAAACCACACGGCCATTACTGAAGAACCCGAGGTACGAGTTCAAAGGGCAGTGAGAGCCTCACGGGTCCACATGGGAATTCCACAAGTCAATAGTAGAAGAGATAAATATGTATGGTGACCAATCAGGGTTCAGCTTTAGAATCTCTCTGCAGTCCTGCTAGCTACCACTCTGATGTTGCCATAGACCTTTGAAGGTGGACTTCCTGTAGAGGCAAAAGGGATTTAAAAGGTCACTTCTCAGCACTAATGTGTAAACAAAGAGTTCTATTCCAAATATGGTTAGAGCTAGATTGGATGGATTTGCTGTCGGGTGACTGATGCTCTAAACATTGAAAACGGCTGCACAGCAGCTAAATAGGTCAGTTCTGGACTTGGCTAAGCTGCTGGTTCAATGTTTCTAAACTGCTGACAGTTGGCTTACAAAAACTTAACTGCGATTTTTACACTCTTTACTGAAAGCATTAAATAGACCTGCTAGTCCCATTAAACACCAAAATTCACAACGGTTTCATCACAATGCTCATCTAACCTCTTAATTTAGGCAATTTTGCATGCATTTAAGTATATCATGTAAAACAAAATATTTATATATATATATATATATATATATATATATATATATATATATATATATATATATATATATATATATATAAAGACTGGCAGGAGTCATATCCCAATAAGTAAAAATAAATCCAAATTGTGTAAGTTTCAACATTTAAATCTGCATCTAAATGAGTAGCTCAGTGAATTTTTCATTAGTACTTGTACTTATCCAGAAGTAAGTGTTTGGGGCAGCAGAGTGTCTGTCCAGCTTATCCAATCTAGCACCACCTCTATGACATCAACCACATGATATGCTGTGCTATAAAAACAAAGCTCCTCTTACCTAAGATTAAGTTGCATATCGCTGTCCGGGCCATCTTGATATTCTGGAAAGACCCTAATATATGAACTTTTCTGTAAACAGACAAAGCAGAATGTTAGCTGTTTCAGTTAAAAACAAAAGGTACACAACTAGAAAACATACTGCAGGTATAGGTCAACAGAGAAACTTATATCCCTGTGAGGAAAAACTGGAAGTGGTATATTATGTATATCCTTCTACACTTAGACAAAATCAGGCCAGTTCATTCGCATTTACTCAGAGTGGAGGGAAAAAAGTTTCAAGTCAAAGAAGAGTTTTTCCAGACAAACATTTCTTTATCAAGTTTCTCTGGACAATTTGTATTGGGGTTAAATCCAGGACAAAGAAACAAAGAATTTCTAAAAGTTTGATTAATGCTCCATTGCAGACAGTTAAAAATGAATTAATGGGGATTCATAGGTACAGTAAAGTAATGGTGAGGAAAAAAAAAAAAATCACTGGTCATTTTACTATAACGGCACAGAAATACTTGAGCACTCACGTGTCTGCGAGCACAATACGAGTCTTTGTGACATTTTCAATGGTGTATTTGGTTTTTCCTCCCTTCCCTGCTATTCTTCCGATAGCTCTGGATAAGTGGTCTCCCTTCAGAGGTTTCACTGCCAAAACATGGGAGAACAATTAAATACACCCCAAGAAGATGAACACTGATCCCTTAGTGCAGCAGGAAATGAGAACAGGTAAGAAAACATGAAGACTGACAGCAGACAGAAGTGCTCCCGAGATGGAAACTCACCGTCTGTGACATCAAAGCTTTCAAGGAAGAGCTCGTCTAATCTAATGAGAGCCAGGGCATCCTGAGGAGAGAGTGTGAATGTTACATCACAAGCAACAATCCAGCAAGGCTCAGCAATCACAATCAAACACTGTGACAGCTTCTAAAAATATTCTACATCAAGTGAAAACAACTGCAAGTGATTTTATAGTGGCTGTTGACAGGGAAGAACCTTTTATTTTACTGGTTGTAGGTGATTTAACAATGATGACTTGAAGTAAATGTCAGCAATGCAAGAACAAAATGTAGCCTTAATAGTAAATCTCTACCACCGCCCCAAAATTAAAACATGCAGAGCTCACCAAAACCTTCCACTCATGTACTTACTTCAACCTGGAATCCAAGAACAAACGCTCTAACAAAATCAGCTGCTCTCTGAAGTGAGGTGATGTCCTGTGTTTCTTTACATGTCTGAAAGGAAGGCACATTAGACATGTCAGAGAAAAAATACTGTATGCAGGCATTATAATAAATAGGCTCAGTCAAATCGCCAAAGCCTACATGTGAAGGGGAAACCTACTTTGATTTCAACATTCCTTGTTTTGAGGTTGAATCTAACTTGAAGCTGTAGGTTCTCTACAATGGGAGTGAAAATCTTCAGCCAGTTTTCTTTCAGTGGTGTGTATCTGTGAGCTGGAACTGGGATTTTGCGCATATCATCTGAGCCCTGAAAAACACACACAGAACATTTCTGGTCATACGGTGTAATATTAACCAAACTCCTCTATGACATTTATTTAGATTTTATCAGACAACTTTAGTTTTTTTTTTTTAAGTCAACGCAGACCTGCAACTAACATGCTTTACGTGGTGATGCTTTTTTCCACCAAACTGTCTGATCTTGAAATCATCAAGACACAAAATAATAATAAATTAGAAGCATTATAATAAAATTCACAACCTACACATAGTATTTGTTGCGTATTTAAATTTGTGCAACCAGACTAGGACAAGAGCAGCTTTATTTAGCGCATTCACATGACTACAGCGCGCAGGCGCAAACTAGCTACTGGCTTTGTAGGGTAGCTACTTTGTGAACAAGGCAAATTATATTAAGGGCACCGTTTTTTGGTATTTAAATGACAAAACAGAGAATACACAGAGTAAAAATACACAGGTTGTAGTTACCCTTAGTTTGTCTCCTGAAATGGGCGGAAACTGCGGCCGTTTGCTCGCCACGGGCTCCTCCGCGTCCATGCTCGCTCCATCTTGTTCACGTTTTCGCTTCTGAGACTTTTTCGACTTAACCTTTGTGAAAGAATCGGCGTCATCTTTGCTCCCCGCGGCTGCTACAGTGTCTGGGGCTGGGATTGTGTCGGTGTCCATCTCGAAAAAACGTTTTTAAAATCACACTTTGAGTAGAAACTTAAGCAGACCGTGAACAGTGATGCATGAGAATGTCCTCGTGGAACGAAAAGGACCCAAACAGCCACACCAACGACGCGTGGAGATTAGAGTGGAACAAAATTAGCGTGTTTAAATTAATAAGACTGCCTCACTTTGTTCTTAGAATTAAGTACAGAACATTTATATATTTTAATATATAGTTTTTAAACAAAAAATACAACAATATTTATTTGAAACATATACATTTCGTCAGGCATCTTTTTAGGCAGCCGCACGCTCAGCTGTACGTCATTTGTTTTGGAAGTGAGCGACAGTTTTCTCTTTACTTTTTCACGCGGATTTCAGCTGGTTCTCAGAAAAATGTCATCGCCACCGTCGAAGCCTCAGATTATTGCGCATATTCAGAAGAGTCTGAACTACACGGTTTTTGACAGTAAATGGATTCCCTGCAGCGCGAAATTTGTCTGCCTGGGAAACTTTCCCAGAGGAACCGGAGTGATTCAAATATATGAAGTGCACCAAGGCGAAGCGAAACTCATAAAGGAGGTAGGTTAATACTACACTCTTGTGGGCCTTTGCTCCTTACTTTTCTCCCAGAAATATCACGCAAACGGCTGACAGAGTTAGCTAGCCCATTTAAAGGTTTCTAGAAAAGTCTGGCAAGGCTGTTTCCATGACAACAGGCAGTTTGAAGACAGCCGTTATAGATTTTTCCAGAGTTGATGGTGGCATAATGTACCCATTAATTAAAAAAGCAAATACTGCGGTGCCATTGGAGACAAGGAAATGTATAGAACATCATATATGATCGAGAAAACTGCCATCGCTGTATTACAGGAAACAAATTTGCTGTAGTAGTTACGTACCGTGACATGTGGCAGGCAATAAAATACACCTAAAGGAGCGTATACGTGACACAGTGTGTGCAAACATGGTCCACTTCTCTTAATATTCTAGGACAGTTTGTTGTTCAAGCTCAAGTCACGAGTGCTAACATCATCCAGTGCTGTTCATGCCCATCAGTTCAATGACTGTTATTTGCTTGCTTCCCGATTCCTTACATTTTTTTTTACAAATTTGTTACACAGCGGAAGGTGGAATCGAACCCAGGTCTTCTAGATGTTATGCCAGCTGTGAGGCAGCAGAGTGAACCACCACACCGCCCTGTGAAAAGCAACCTGTGCAAATACAAAATGCAGTTTTAAAATGAGGATTTCATTGATTATTTCATTTTCAGCCGGGCCTGATTACTGCCAGAAACGCTGAATCAAGAAATTGCTTAAGTAGAACCTAACAAAATGAAGTAGGCTGATGAGAAACAAAGTCACTGACATCTATCAATCTGGAAAGGGTTATAAAGTTATAGAGCTATTTCTAAGGTTTTGTTGAGTGCTGCAACCCACAATAAGATAAGCAACAATAAGAGGCTGGGCAAAAATGGCATCCATGGGAGAGTTCCAAGGGGGAAACCACTGCTGAGCAAAAAAAAACACATTTGCTTGTTTCACATTTGCCAAAAAAACATATTGATGACCCCCAAGACTTTGGGGAAAATGTTCTGTGGACTGACAAGTTTGAACTTTTTTGGAAGGTTTGCATCGCATTGCATCTGGTGTAAAACTAGCACAACATTTAATAATGTAATAATAATATTTAATGGAAACAGACCTGCCTGTTGAATTGTCCCATTCATAGAGCTAAATAGAACCTTGCCTCTGATCTATTTCAGGTAGAGAAACCTAAACCTATAAAGTGTGGGACATTTGGGGCCACCTCTCTTCAGCAAAGACACATAGCAACTGGGGATTTTGATGGAAATCTCAACATATGGTACTGTATACACCGTTTGTCTGTGTCGTGCCTGTAATAGCATGAATAAAATTGTGAGAGCAAGGTTTAAGTTCAAGTTTTATCTAAGAACCACTTCCTGTGCTAACTGTAGAGTTTATATTCAAAGCTGTTTCAATCCCAAAGGCAGTTACAATTGGAATGGAATAATATTTAATGGAAACAATATTTTTAAGATTAGCTTCTGACTGAACTGAATTCAGACTGGATCTACTTTAAGCTTTTTCAGTACAGATATTTCTGTTGTTCCCAGGAATCTAGAGACTCCTGGTGTACCTGTATATGCTGTAAAGGCCCACAAAGAGATAGTGAATGGTATTGATGGTGTTGGTGGTCTGGGAATTGGTGATGGTGCGCCTGAGATAGTCACTGGAAGCAGAGATGGTAAGAGCAGTAGAAATGAGATTTCATTTACCATTAAAACTGTTCAGTGCAATGATAGAAGAAAAGTACATGAAAATAAGGCCAGATCCTACACAATTTTCTTTTAACAGGCACAGTCAAAGTGTGGGATCCCAGACAGAGGGATTCCCCTGTAGCTAACATGGAGCCTATGGAAGGAGAAACCAAGAGGGACTGCTGGACTGTTGCATTTGGTATGTGAGATATTCTTCAGAAGCAGAGTAGAGGTTGCTGGTGCTCTGCCTACTTCCAAGGTGCAGAGAAAATAACATCTGAAAAGCTTAAAGCTCCAGCAACACTTGTGTAGCCCGTCTACCATATAAGTAAATACTGAAGTAGATGGGGCCCTAGGTTCTTCTCTCTTTCTACTGTGTTAACAATCCAAGATTACTCAACTCAAATTAAATTACCCCCGAAAAATAACATACATTAAAACACAATAGGATTAGCCACAGAGCATCTACATTTACTACTACCACCTTGAACCCTTTAAAGAGAATGAGCTTTACTGTAAACACAATAAACACAACAGTATTGGAAATTGAAAGGTCAATTTACTGATAGTTCAATGAAAATAAAAGATATCCAAAATTAAAGTTCCCTTTTGTTATTCAACTTAAATTTCAAATCATCCTTATCATTTGCAATTATGCTGGCAAAACATATAAAAGAAAATAAACGTTGCAGGCCTGAGTCGTGGCTGGAGATCGCTGTGACCCAAAACTCAATGGTCGTTTCACTCCACCGGGAGCAACAAAATAAAATAGTGGTACCTTTTTGAAAGACACGTGTCCAGAGGCAGAAGCTAGCCAGCAGGCCTCCACTCTGAAGCAGAACAGAAGCTCTCAGGAATCACTGCAGAATAAGATGGATTTCACCTCCACTAGAGGGACCACGGGCGTCCCCGGGCCACTCTAATTGTTGCTTGGATGCTGTCTCTTTTCCAGGCCTAACCAAATGTCCAGACAGGGCAGCCGTCTCGAAGCTGGGTTAGCCACTAGCCGCTTCCAGTCCAGTCGCTCAGTGATTAGCTACTCACTTCACCAGTGAGCAGCAAACTTCCACACAGCAAACTTCAGGTCGACATTTGCTACTTCCATAATGGCCCTCAGTCTCTGACTTGTCTGACCGACAATCCCAAAATGTCTGAAGCCATAACCTTTGTCTCCAATCTCTGTGTGAATCCACTTCTCTGCCGTAGCTTCTCTCGTCTTCTCCTGTGCTATCTCCGCCACTGCACCTGTGACTCCTTCACTTCCACTGGGACAAAACAGCTCTTTCAAAGAAATGCAGTTTTTTAAAACCAAAAGAAATATACAATAATTAAAACAAATAGTCTTTAACATTCTTAATATTTTGACCATGAACTTAACACAACAAAATATGCTTTAACTGTTTTTACCTAAATATTGCATATTTATTATGAACAGTTTATGTATAACAGTTTCCCATTTTTTTAACTGGGCTACACCCTCCCCCTTTTTAACATCTGATGTCCTCATCAGGCTTCAAACATCTCAACAGATAAAACACATAGGGGGTGTGAGCAAACATCCTGGTTTTTAGCTTTGCTCAATCTTTATGACAACACCTCTATGTATGATGGTGATTGGTTCATCTTTAGCAGTACCTGGTTTGTCATATGTTAGCCTAACCACTGGCTTCACGGTTCTCTTAGGGCGGATCTCAGTTTTCTCGTCATGTCTGCAATCTGTCTCTCTCCCATATCTTGGAGCTTTAGCATTGTGAGATCCATCACCCTCCAAATCTCTTTCCTCAAGATCAGTTCCAGAATCAGGAGCAGAATCATGGTTAGATTGCTGGTCTTCATCAGTCCAACACTCTTGCTCCGAATGATACAACCCTGGACCGTTATCTAACTGAGAAAGTGGTCTCTCATCCTCCATTACAACAGATGACCGTCTAGCAGGTTGCCACATTTGTTGTCCTGAGTTTGTTGAGCATTTATCAGTAATCCTAGGTGGTCTGTAATACTCAAAATCAGATGATGAGTCAGAGTTTCGCACCTCTTGACTCTCAGGTAAGTTTTGGGTCGATCTCTGGGTAGATGAAGTTCTAGTCTTTGGCCTGGTGGGTGGATTGCAATTCATATTAGTCTTTGGCAACCTCACAAGTTGTCCAATAGGTAGGATGTGATCACGATGAATAGTTTTCATGCCTCCACAGCCATCTTCAGGTTTGACTCTATAAACGGGAAGATTGGGCAGTTTTTCCACTACAGTGTAGGGGACAGGACGCCACCGGACTTGCAACTTATGCTTTCCTTTAAGCCCCAAGTTCTTGAGTAACACTCTGTCACCTACTTTGAGAGACTGATAGGCAACCTTTTTGTCATACATTCTCTTGTTCTTATGGTGACTCTTGTCGGCCGTTTCAGTGGCAAGCTGATATGCTCTCTGAAGATCCTCCTTCAACTTTGCCACATAACGTGAATGGCTCTCTCCTTTTCCATCGTCATCAGTACCAAAACACAAGTCCACTGGGAGGCGGGCTTCCCTACCAAACATCAGATAATAAGGGGAATACCCTGTTGCGTCACATTTAGTACTGTTGTATGCATGTACCAGAAATCCAACATGTTGACTCCATTGTTGTTTTTTCTCATCACTCAGAGTAGCAAGCATGGAAAGCAAGGTCCGGTTGAACCTTTCTGGTTGAGGGTCTCCTTGAGGGTGATACGGAGTGGTTCGGGACTTCCGCACTCCCAGCATCTTCAACAGGTCTCGAATCAGGTGACTCTCAAAATCTCTGCCCTGATCTGAATGGATTCTGGAAGGCAGACCATAATGTACAAAATACTTGTCAACCAGTAACTTTGCCACAGTCTGAGCCTTCTGGTTCTTTGTAGGGAAAGCTTGTGCATAGCGAGTGAAATGATCAGTGATCACTAATACACTGCTCATGCCTTTACAATCAGGTTCCATTGAAAGGAAATCAATACATACTAGATCCATAGGGCCACTGCTCAGGATCTGATGTAATGGAGCTGCCCTCTGAGGAGGTGACTTACGAGTAATGCACTCTCCACAAGTCTTTACATGCTGCTCCACATCTCTTGACATTTTGGGCCAGAAGAACCTTCTCCTCAGGAGATCAGTGGTCCTTTCAATTCCAAGGTGTCCCAAATCATCATGCAATGACGTCAACACACTCTTACGGAACTCCTTAGGTAGAACAAGCTGAGTGAATTCTTCACCCGAAGGTTGCCTGCTTACTCGATGAAGCAACCCATCCTTTATTACCAGCTTATCCCTTTCTCGTTTAAGCTGGGAGAGCTCTGGATTGTTATCTGCATCCTCAGACCACTGTTGATTTTGAATTGCTTGGAAAGCTGCTCTAATCACTGCATCTTCTTTTTGGGCACTGACCAGTTGTGGTTTTCCCAGACACTCCAAAGACTTCAATCCCATGTATGTCGGGAATGAGTAGATGTCTGGCACACAAGCAGGAGAAGCTCCCAACTGATCAATGTACCTTGGGGGGCAATCTGAGGACTCAGAAACACAAATCTGTTGACAGACTGACTTTACATCTGCCTCTGAAATGATCTCCCATTCTGGGTTATCATTGTCTGGAAAGTTTCTGGAAAGGAGGTCAGCATCTATGTTATGCCTCCCAGGTCGGTACTGAATGTCAAAGTCGTATGTGGAGAGGGCAGCGAGCCATCGATGTCCCACTGCACTAAGCTTGGCTGTGGTGAGCACGTACGTCAAGGGATTGTTATCGGTGCGCACCGTGAATCGAGCCCCATAAAGATAATCATGGAACTTGTCCACCACAGCCCACTTAAGTGACAGGAACTCTAGCTGATGTATTGGGTATCGTTTCTCAGACTGGCTCAACTTTCTGCTGGCAAATGCAACTGGCCTCAATCCTTCTGGGTATTCCTGATTTAGGACAGCCCCAATCCCCTTTAAGCTTGCATCCACATGCAGGATGTACGGCTTTTCAGGGTTAGCAAAAGCTAACACAGGGGCGTGAGTCAAGCAGTAGATGATCTGATGGAATGCATCTATGCAGGACTGATCCCATCTTTCACCAAAAGGTTCTGGCTCACTCAGATAAGTCTTAGTAGGGTCTCTGTTTTGCTTCTTACTTTTCTGGGTGGGAGCATAGCCTTTTGTCAGCTCAGTCAACGGTCTGACAATGGCAGCATAGTTGGCTATGAACCTGCGATAGTATCCGCAGAAACCCAAGAAGGATTTCAATGTTTTCAGGTTTGTTGGTTGAGGCCAGCTATTGACTGCCTCAATTTTCTGTGGATCTGGTGAAACACCATCTGCTGATACTATGTGGCCAAGAAACTTTACTTTTGGCTGGCAGAACTGACACTTTTCAAGAGAGAGTTTCAGTCCAGCCTCAGCAAGTCGGTCTAGAACTTTGAGGAGCCTTTCCTCATGCTCTTCCAAGGACCTTCCAAAGACAATTAGGTCATCAAGGTAGACAAGTACTTGCAGCAAGTTCATGTCACCAACCGTCTTTTCCATCAACCTTTGGAAAGTGGCTGGGGCTCCAGTTATTCCCTGAGGCATTCTTTCGAACTGGAAAAAGCCCAGAGGACAAATGAATGCAGTTTTTTCTTTGTCCTCCTCAGCCATGGCTATTTGGTAATAACCGCTTCGCAAGTCAAGAACAGAGAACCACTGGCTTCCCGACAGAGAGTCCAGTACTTCATCAATACAAGGTGTAGTGTATTGATCGGGAACTGTCCGGCTATTCAGTAGCCGGTAGTCAATGCACATCCTTATAGTCCCATTTTTCTTTCTAACGATCACAATTGGTGACGCATAGGGACTACGAGACTCCTTAATGATGCCTGCACACAGGAGCTGTTGGAGGTGCTTTCTGACATCCTCGATGTCTGCAGGAGCCAGGCGGCGGGAACGCTGTCGAAAGGGTCTATCATTAGACAGGCGAATTGTGTGTTCCACGTCTCTGGCTAGCCCAACATCCCATTCAGCCTTGGAGAAAACGTTCGATCTTTGAGATAGTTTTTCTCCTAGTCGTTTCTTCCATTCTTCGGGGACAGGTGAATCTCCAAAATTAATCAGTTTGGCATCAATGTCCGATATGGATGCTGACTTGGCCAGAGGAACTGTAGCAACACTCTCAGTGAGGTACATGTGTCCCAGCACTGTGCCCACTGGTATGACTGTCTCTTTCAGAGACTGGTTCTGAACCAGGATTCTGAAATTATTGACATTCACTGCATGGCCTGGTACTACCATGGGTTGCAGTAACACACTGGCTGGAAGTGGAGCCAAGGGAGAAGAGTCAAGCATCAGGATCTCTTTATCAACAGGTTGCGTGAGATCAACTTTGCAGATCACCTGCTGGTCTGCACCTGGGGGCAGAGTAAGAGAGCCAGGGCCTTGCCATGTCACCATGCCAACACTGTCCTCAGACTCACTGACAGGTGATGTAGTCCCTGCAGCTGAATACTCACTGCTAGACTCAGCCGTTATGCCCAGAGTTTGTGCTATATCAATGCCGCTTGCTCGACACTGTTCCACTAGACTCCTAACATGATTGGTATTTGTCCCTATAATAACTGGGGTCTGCTCATCAGTTTGGGGACTGGGGCAAATCAGGGCAAGAACTGTCACAGTCTGACATGTTCCTGTGACCATGGCTGGGTATTCAAGATCTACCACTACATAACCACGATAAGGATAGCTAGCCTCTGACTCACTCAAACCCCAGAGAGCAAGACCGGACACCGGTTGTATGGGGACATCAGGGAGGTACTTTTGGTACCAGGACTCAAAAATTATAGTGACTTGAGAGCCACTATCAAACAGAGCATGGCATAAGTGTCCATTAACTTTTAACTGTACAATGCTAGGGGGCCCAATTAAACCTTCAGGGATTCCAGAGTCCTGTGGTGCAAGTACAAGACTCCTCTTGACACCACAGTTAACCCCCTCCCTTGCTGGTGTTGCAGAAGGTTGACGTACCTTTGCTAACTTTAGTGCTTGAATCAGTTGTCTAATGACCTTGCTCTGATTTTCTGGATTATGACATTTTGCAGCAAAGTGACCTTTCTCCCCACACCGGTAACAGAACTGTTCCTCTGTGTGTCTGGAGGGTCTGGAGAGGGAGCTAGCAGAAGCCTCCACAGTTGAGACTGTAGCTGGTTTGGCCAGAGTATCTGATTCAG